>MCJB01038824.1:2215-72215 GCA_002018475.1 Nicotiana obtusifolia
TGCTGAACTCTGTCCCTAAGGACAAGAAAATGCGGATCGTCATACTGGCGCCCTCCGATGCGATCATATAAGGAAGATCGACAAACCACATAAGCCAATACCCGAGTAGGTTCCGAAATATCTAATCTCACAAACCGATTGGCCAAGGCCTGAACATCAACTGCAAGGGGTCTCTCCCCAACTGGAATATATGCCAAACCCCCCATACTCATTGCCTTTCGGCTCAAAGCATCGGCCACCACATTGGCCTTTCCCGAATGGTACAATATAGTGATATCATAATCCTTGAGCAACTCCAACCATCTCCGCTGCCTCAAATTAAGATACTTTTGCTTGAACAAATGCTGAAGGCTGCGATGATCAGTAAACACCTCACAAGATACGCCATACAAGTAATGCCTCCAAATCTTCAATGCATGAACTATGGCAGCCAGCTCCAAATCATGAACGGGGTAGTTCTTCTCATGAGGCTTCAACTGACGAGAAGCATAAGCAATAACTCTACCCTCCTACATCAATACACAACCAATCCCAACTCTCGAAGCATCACAATACACGGTATATGAACCTAAAGTTGATGGCAAAACCAATACTGGAGCTGTGGTCAAGGCTGTCTTGAGCTTGTGAAAGCTCTCCTCACACTCATCCGACCATACAAATGGAGCACCCTTTTGAGTCAATTTGGTCAAGGGTGATGCAACGGATGAGAATCCCTGAACAAACTAGCAATAATAGCCTGCCAACCCAAGAAAGCTACGAATCTCTGTGGCGGAGGACGGTCTAGGCCAACTCTGAACCGCCTCTATCTTCTTTGGATCAACCTGAATACCCTCGCTGGACACTACGTTCCCCAAGAAAGCCACTGAACCGAGCCAAAACTCACACTTAGAGAATTTTGCTTAAAGTTTCTCCTCCCTCAATCTCTACAATACAACTCGCAAATGCTCCGCGTGCTCCTCCTGACTACGCGAGTACACCAGAATATCATCAATGAATACAATAACGAACGAATCTAGATAAGGCCAAAATACACTGTTCATCAAATGCATGAGCGCTGCTGGGGCATTGGTTAGCCCGAAAGACATAAAGAGAAAATCATAGTGACCATATCTAGTCCAGAAAGCAGTCTTAAGAGTATCTGAATCCTGATCTTCAACTGGTGATAACCCGAACGGAGATCAATCTTGGAGAACACTCGCGCTACCTGAAGCTGGTCAAATAGATCATCAATGCGAGGCAAAGGATACTTGTTCTTAATTGTTACCTTGTGCAATTTCCTATAATCGATGCACATTCTCATTGTGCCATCCTTCTAATTCACAAACAGAATCGACGCACCCCAAGGTGACACACTAGGCCGAATGAACCCCTTATCTAGGAGTTCCTGAAGCTGCTCCTTCAATTCTTTCAACTCTACTGGTGCCATACGATACGGCGGAATAGAAATGGGCTGAGTGCCCGGCACCAGATCAATACCAAAATCAATATCCCTGTCCGGTGGCATGCCCGGCAGGTCTGCAGGAAATATATCGGGAAAATCCCTCACAACTGGAACAGAATCAATGCTAGGAGTCCCAGCTCCAACATCCCTCACAAACGCTAGATATGAAAGGAAACCCTTCCCAACCATACGCTGGGCCTTCAAGAATGATATCACTCTACTGGGAACATAATCAGTCACACCATGCCACTCGATCCGCGATACACCCGGCATAGCCAAAGTGACTGTCTTAGAATGACAGTCTAGAATAGCACGACACGGAGATAACCAATCCATGCCCAAAATGACATCAAAATCCACTATGCTCAATAGCAATAGGTCCACTCGTGTCTTCAGACCCCCAACCGTCACCACACATGACCGGTACACATGGTCTACAACAACAGTATCGCCCACTGGGGTAGACACATAATCAGGTAAAGTAAGAAACTCCCGGGGCATACCCAAATAATGAGCAAAATATGAGGACAAATAAGAATAGGAGGAACCGGGATCAAATAATACAGAGGCATCTTTGTGGCAGACTGAAATAATACCTGTAATGACAGCATCTGAAGCAATGGCATCTGTCCTACCTGGAATAGCACAGATTCGAGCCTGGCCACCACCTAATCGACCTCCCCCTCTAGGGCGACCCCTGGCTGCCTGACCTCCACCCCTAGCTGGCTGGGTGGGTGATAAAGTAACTGGAGCAGAAGTCAAGGGCTGACCCCTCTGCTAAGACAAACTAGCACCACGTTGAGAACACTGCCTCCAAATGTGGCCCATCTCGCCACACTCATACCAGCTCCCTGGTGCTGGAGAAGAGGACTGAAGGGAGCCCCTCGCACCGGAGTGTCTAGCAGATGCACTCGGCATAGAAGAACCCTGGGCTGACGGAGCACGAGCTGAACTCTAAGTTGGAAGGGCGCTGAATGATGACTGGCCCTGCTGCAACCCATGATAACCACGACCTGAAGATGTCCCGCGATACTCTGGACGGGCTGACTGAGCAGGCCTGAAAGAACGACCTCTACCATGCTGAAACTGGCCCCTCGAAGGAGTACCACTATAACTGCCCGATCCTCGAGGCCTCTTGGCCTCCCTCTCCTCTCGCTCCTGACTACGAACCGTCTCAATCTCACGAGCGATATCAACCACCTCCTCGAACGTAGCACCCAACACTCTCTCTCTGGTCATAAGAATACGGAGATGATAGTTAAGGCCATCAACAAATCTCCTGATCCTCTCACGATCTGTCGAAACCATCCAGACGGCACGACGAGCCAACTCAGAAAACCTCGACTTATACTGTGACAGTGTCATATCCCCCTGTAGCAACCACTCGTACTGTCTACGCAGCTTCTCTCTGCGGGACTGCGGCACATACTTCTCCAAGAAAAGAGCGGAGAACTACTGCCAAGTAAAGGGCGCTGCACCAACCGGCCTACGCCTCTCATACGTCTCCCACCAAGTGAAGGCAGCTCCAGAAAACTGAAAGGTGGTAAATGCCACACCACTAGACTCAAGAATCCCTGCTGTACGGAGCATCCGCTGACACTTATCAAGAAAACCCTAGGCATCCTCGCCCTCAGCACCACTGAATGATGGAGGCTGGAGTCTGCCAAACCTCTCGAGATGACGCTGCTCATCATCCGGCATAACTGGTACAATGAACTCCTGGGCTGGTGCAAACGGCTGGGCTGGAGGTGGCCCCAGCGTCTGAAGTCCCTGCACTGCCTGCTCAGGTGTGCAAGCAGCGAGGGTCTGATAACCTCCCCCGGGGTGTCATAAGTCATGAGCAACTATCGATCCTGATACAAGTCTACTAAATAAAATATCTGGCACAACTGTTTGAAAAATATGGAAACAATTAGATAAGGGAGATACGGGGCTGCGGACACTAACAGCTACCTCGTAGTGTCTGAATCACCGCCTGGACGGGAGGAGTCGGCACTCCGGAGAGAAACCAACAATGCCTGAATCTGCACACATGGTGCAGGGAGTAATGTGAGTACTCCGATCCAGTGAGTAATAAATATAAATAACGACTGAAAGTAAGAAAACACGTAAAGCACAAGGCATTCTATAAGGAAGCAATAAAACATCATTTGAAAATAGTAAATTAGTGAGAAATCAAGTAAAATCTCCTTATCAACAATTTCGCCCCTCGGGCAACATCGCAAAACAGTACCAGCCCCTCGGGCTCAAATCTAAGAACAATACCAGCCCCTCGGGCTATCACATGGAACAGTATCAGCCCCTCCGGCTATCACCTAGTACAATATCAGCCCCTCGGGCTATATCTCACATCACAATGGGTACCCGCGCTCACTGGGGGTGTACAGACTCCGGGAGGGGCCCCTTACGGCCCAAGCGCAATATCAATCCACCTCGTGGCATCAAATTTAGGCCCTCGGCCTCATATCAGTCAAGCCACCTCGTGGCGTATATAAAGTATCTCAGGCCCTCGGCCTCATATTACTCTGTATATCCTCACATCTGGCCCTCGGCCGCACTCAGTCAGAAAATCATCACAAGCCCCTCGAGCATAGTAAAACAGTAGTTCTCAGCCCAAAAACATCATTAAAATATTATTTAAGTCTCAAAACTGAGTAAAAGTGGCTGAGTTGTAAAACAATGGAAAACAGCATGACTGAATTCAAGTAATAATTTAAAATAGTAAGGAAAATGTGATAAAAATCCCCGAAGGGTTCAAACAATTGGCACAAAGCCCAAATATGGAAATCATCCCAAATCATGATGATAACAAATAGGTTTCAGACAAATACGCAGTAAAAATCATCAATCGGGACGGACCAAATCACAATCCCCAATAGTAAACGACCCCACACTCATCATCGAGCGCGTGTCTCACCTTAATATAGCACTACGATGTACAATCCGGGGTTTCAAACCCTCATAACATCATTTACAATCACTACTCACCTCCAACTAGCTAAATCCCTAGCCCGCGACGCCTTTGCCCCTCAAACTGGCCTCCACGCGTGTCGAATCTATCCAAAATCAGAACGAATACATCACAATATGCTGAGGGGACAAAGCCCAAGTGAAAATAATGGAAAAATACCAAAAATTCCGAAATTAGCAAAACCCGAGCCCCGGGCCCACTTCTTGATGCTCAAAAAATTTTCCATCAACGGGTTCCTTATCTCCCAACGAGTTCGTACATATCAAAAGTTCTCAAATCCGACCCCAAATGGTCCTCCAAATACCCAATTAAAATTTCAAAATCCCAAGCCCTATTTCATCCATTTTTAGCAAGACTTCAATGATTTTCTAGATGGATTTCGCAATATAAACGAGTTTTAGGTCCGAAATTCTTACCTCCAATCGATTCTCCTTGAATCCCTCGTTAATTTCCTTCAAGAACCTCCAAAAATAAGCAACTATGAGTGAAAATATACCCAAAATTGCAGACAAGAAGGCTTAAAAATATTCTGTCTACGCAAGTCGCATATGTGAAATGCGACTTGGCTCCTATTTCCAGGAAGAAAATTGCAGTACCAGCCTTCGGTAAATCGAACATAACTTTTTGTACAAATGTCCAACTGATAAATGATTTATCTTTCTGGAAACTAGATTCAAAGGGCTACAACTTTTATGTTTTGATCATCTCATAATTCCTTATATATTGCGAGATATAAGCTTCCAAAGTCGTCCTATGCAGCAGAAATTTCTGCTATGCACACTGCCTAGAAAACAACAGCAGTACCATGCTTCGGTTAATCTATCGTAACTTTCTGTATATATGTCCAAAAATGATGAATGGTTTATATTTACCGAAACTAGACGCAAAGGGTTACAACTTCCATGATTTGATAATTGCTAAATTCCTTATAAATTGCGAGATATAAGCTCCCAAAATAAGCTCTGTGCAGCAGAAATTTCTGCGATGCACCAGCAGTAAACAAATGGATTGAAATGGCACGAAACTACTCCGAAATGCACCCGAGTCATTCGGGACCCCGTCCGGATATACCAACAAGTCCTAAAACATATTACGGACTTAGGCGAGGCCTCAAATCACATCCAACAACGCTAAAAACACGAATGATACCCCAATTCAACCATAATGAAACTAATAAATTCCAACTTCTACATTCGATGCCGCAACCTATCAAATCGAGTCCGATTGACCTCAAATTTTGCACACAAGTTATAAATGACATAACGGACCTATGAAGATTTTTAGAAATGGATTCCGACCCCGATATCAAAAAGTCAACTCCTCAGTAAAACTTTTCAAAAATCTTCAATTTTCCAACATTCACCAAAATGCGTTGAATTGTCCTACGGACTTCCAATTTCAAATCCGGACATACGCCTAAGACTGGAATCACCATAAGAAGCTATAGAAAAATCTCGGAATTCCATTTCGACCCTCAGATCAAAATCTCGCCTAACAACCGAAAATCGACAAAATACTAACTCCACCAATTCAAGCCTAATTCTACGCCAGACCTCCAAAATCAATTCCGATAACACTCCTAAGTCATAAATCACCTCCCGAAGCTAACCGAACCATCGGAACTCACATACGAGTCCTCTAACTCATAAGTCAACATCCGGTTGACTTTTCCAACTTAAACCTTCTTAAAAGAGACTAGGTGTCTCATTTCTTACCAAATCCACTCCGAACGCAAACTACTCAACTCGATCACATAAAAGACGGATAACGAAGCATAATGAAGCAGAAATAGGGGGGAAAAGGAGCGGTAACTCATGAGACGACTGGCCGGGTCGTCACATTTTTAAACCAAACAGCATAATATTCCATTCATATTGACCCATTGGGACATTAAAAGCAATTTTATATCTATCTAACTCAGATATCTGAATTTGCCAATAACCAGATTTCAAATCAAATTTTGAAAATATTATGGCATCATGTAATCTATCCAATAAATTTTTTTTATTAGGGTTTGGATATCTTATCCACTTTAAAGCTTTATTAAGGGGTTTATAATTAATAACTAATCTTGAAACTCCTTATTCTTGTTCAGCTTGTTTATTCATAAAAAACAGTACAAGATCATTTAGACATTGAAGGCCTTATAAGACCTTTCTGCCGCAAAGAATTAATTTCTTTTTTGCATAATTCTAAATATTCTGAATTCATTTGGCAAGGTCTAGCTTTAGTAGGAATTATATCCTCCGAAAAGTTCTCTTCATAAGGAAGACTAACTATATGCCTTTTCCTATTCAAAATTTGATTTGGATGGTCTTCACAAATTTGTAAAGCAAACTGATTCATTATTAAATTAATTTTTTCAATGAGTTTAGGAGTTTTTAAATCCGGTTCAATTGTAAGACTGTAAATCTCATTTTTTAATAAATCAATTTGTCTATTCTTTGAAATAATATTATTAGAAATGATCTCATTTAAAAACCTTTGGACTGTTTGAGTTATAAACTCGTAAGTAATTGCTTTTTCATTAAAAGTCTCTGCGAAACTATGAGTATCCCAATTAGTAAAAGAAATTATGTGGTGAAAAAATGTGACTCCTAATATTATGTCTTGGTGAATATCTTTTACCAAAACAAAACTTTCTGGTATACAGACTTTGTTCTAGCAAATATAAGCTTTAGATATTTTATAAGAAATACCTATTTGGTGACCACTAGCACTTTTTAATCTATGAGTAGTCTTATGAAAATATCTTGAAGGTAATACTCCTTCTTTAATACAATTTAAATCAGTACCACTATCAAATAAAGCAACAAACTCTTTTTTAAAATTATAATCTTTTAAAAGAGTAACTTTTTTTAAAACCTTTTGAGTAGTAAATAGCTGAAGGATCTATAGAAACTCATTACTAGCCATATTTAAATTTATTAGAAAATCATCTTTTACCCCCTTTTTGAGGTACAAACATCCAAACCTTCTTCAGTAATATTAATACTGAATTCCTAGCTAATAAGAATTTTCTAATCTAATAATTCCCTTAGCTAAGTCTATATTAGAAGCCTTTAAGCCTGAGATTTCTCCTTTGAGATTATGAATCTCATCTTTCGAATCTTGAAGAGTAGTTGACCTATCAATAGCCTGGAATTTTTCTCTTAAAATCCTTTAATCTCAGAGATTGTATAAGGTCCCTTTTGAGAAGGAATTTCTTCAATCTCAGGGTTTTTAGGAATATTATCCTTAATATTGTCCACCTGATCAATTATCTGGGACCTTAACTCTGGGTCTTTAATAACCCTGAGAATTTTTGGTAAACTATCATTTGTCGGGATATTGACTTCTAAGTCCTTGAATTGGGAATAAATATTAAAATATTCATCATCTATGTTGTTATTACAACACTGATCTTGATTCTGTTTGGCAGGAGAAGCCCAACAAAGCCAACAAGTACAGGTCAATTTAGATAAAATTAAAGAATTCCTGAAGAAGATGAAGGAAGGAGTGGAAGAATCTTCCGTCAGAAATGATAAAGAAAAAGGTAAAGCCTAAAAATAGACATTGAAGGCCCCACCATTGGATAATTGGGCTAATATAGCCAAAAAACTTTAACAAAGTATCTGACTCCACCATGAGAGGTTGTCAGGAATCTACTTTTATAAAGTAATTTGTTCATTTCTCTTTTAGCTTTTTCTTTGTCGGCCATGATGTAATTATTTTGTCAGCCATTTTACTGTTTAGTTTTTGTTTGTTTTTAGTCAGATCCATTATATAAGGATCTCAATTCATTAGAAAGAGGCAGGCTTGTCAGGAGCCATACTGTTGGAACTCTCTCTCTCTCTCTCTTTCTCTTTGTAAAAAAATCTTCTCTTTGTTCATTTAATATTGAAAATAAAATCAGAAAAGGTCACTTGGCCACAGCCTCGGCAGTCTCAGGTACTTTTAACTTTATTTTTTTAATATTTATTCTATTATTCATTTAGCCTAAATGATAGGCTAAATACTGAAGTGTTGAACTTATGCATATTAGACTATTCTTAAGCATGTTTTAGTATTGATTTTATACTGTATCACCCGACGGTTCTAAGGTTGAGATTAAAGAGCCCAGGCAGTTAATAGTCCAGGTAGTAAGCCCTAGTTATTGCAGCATAACCGGTGGTCCTCAAGAACCCGTTTTAGCCAGGTGAGCGAGTTGAAGGGTTAAAAAGAGGACCGTGGTTTAAGGTTTGCTTGACAGGACTGTAGCTTAACAACATTTGTGTCTTTGTAAAACCTTCCCTGTAGCTCCGCTGAAGCGATCCGGTCTAAAAACGGAATCAGAGTCATGTGGAAAGATAGAAATAGGTGCTAAGTTTTACACTATTTTCTCTAATGAATATCATTAGAAACCAAACTCCTGTTAAAAACAATAGGAAGGAAGAATATGATATGCCTCAACAATTAGACCTTCTTAATAAATGGACAATTTCTAGAATCCAACCTTAGGTCATATACCTACTAGGTACCTTTGAAAAATTAGGTTTAAAACAAGTAGTTAAAATTACTGAAGAGAGTATCACAGTAAATGATCATGCTACTTTTAGATTATTATCTGAAAATGATTTAGCCCCTTATATGAAAACCCATAGATTTTTGTATATTGGCTTAATACAAGTTGCCTTCAAGCCACTTACATTAAAAGGCTTACCTAAAAGCTTCATAGCAGCTCTCAAAGATGGCAGAAACCAAAACTGGAAAAAGTCCCTTATAGGGAAAGTACAACCAGTTTGGCCTACGGCCCTGTATATTTTAATGCTTATCCTAACTTGCAGATTTCTTTAAGTGATGAAAACTCTTTAAATGCTTTAATATTAAGTATTAAACTTCATGGTTATGATTATATGCTAGGAATAAAAGTTATATGTATCTGTTACAGGATTTATTATAAGCTTTTATATACTTTAAACCCTATGTGAAAAATTATGTTAAAAAATGAAACTATTCTTATAGAAACTAATTTTTGTAAGTCTAAAGTTATTACCAGAAGACCTATCAAATGGGATGAAATAGATTTTCCCAATGAATGGGTCATTCAGGAAGCAATAGCTCCTCAAAATGACACTAATAGTGAAATCACAAAAGTGGAACAAACTTCGGATGGAACTGTTAAAATCAGGTTCAATGAACCCAATCAAGTTGATAATATCAATTATTCATCTAGATAACTAGATCAAATTTCTCTTATATTTCACCTATTGATTATACTGTAGATTTTCCATCAAGAGCGTCTACATCACAAATTAGAGAAAATAATAGAGTAGATGTCATAAAAATTAGAGCTGATAATATTGTCAGTGCTATTCCTAATCAAACTGAATCCGAAATGGATTTTTCCAATGGTTTAAATGGATAAAAACTAAATAGATTTTATTCCGAGTTCACCGGCGAGAAAAATAATTTCTTTAGAATATAAGAAACCCAGATGGGAACTTTTCAGAAATTGGTTCTTTGATAATTTTGATACGAAATTAATAAAATTCTTTCAAGATGATTTTTATAATGATATTAGTAGTCACAATAAGATAATTGCTTTTGTGCCATGGTTTATGTCTAAATATGTGGATGGTTATATTTTCATGCTAGAAAGAGATTATAAACTCAATAGCGGTAAAATTACTAGATTTGTATTTTCCCGACAAACATCATCCCAAATGGGAGAAAAGGATAAAGTAATTTATTATACTGCATTTTCAAAATTGCTTGATGATGATACTGACAAAATTACTGCTAGAAATTTGAATACCATGCTCACACAGAATAATTATACTAATATAATATGTGTGTGTGTGTGTGTGTATTAGTATTCTGGGTGAACAGATAGTTTCAATTAATGAAAGACTGAACAGATTAATAACAAAAGTCTAGAAAATATCTAGAAAGGATACTACAAAAGGCAAAGAGCAAATTGCTACTGCAAGTATCCAACCACCTCCTGAGGTCAAAGACTTTAAAGTGAAGAGTCGCGAAGACCTGGAGAATTTATTAGACAAAAATTTTGAAGGATTTAAAATTAGTCCTTTAAATTTAGAGTACTTATCTGATGAAGAGAGAAAAGTAAAACTTTCTGATGAGATTAATAAAATCTCAGAAAAGTTTGCTCGAAAACTGGTTCAAAGGATGTTTTATTATCCTAGTCCAACTCCTCAAGATGTACTCATAGAGGAACCTGATGCTACTCATTATTTCCAGAAATAGAGTAGTACAGAGATCTATGAATAGAACATAGATTGTTTTACTGATCGTCAGGTTTATACCCAAGCACATAGAATGCTTGTACAACACTATCTTCAAGGTTAATAAGAATTCTTAAAAAACCATTGTTGATATTATAGTGGCAGGTTCTACTGCCCAATTAAAAGGCTGGTGGGATAATTATTTAACGGAAAAACAGCACGCAGAAATTATGGGAGCTGTAATAATAATAATAATAATAATAATAATAATAATAATAATGATAATAATAATAATAATAATAATAATAATAATAATAATAATAATAATAACAACAACAACAACAATAATAATAGTAGTAATAATAACAACAACAACAACAACAACAACAACAACAATAATAATAATAATAATAGTAATAATAATAATAATAATAATAATAATATTAGATAAACAAATATGTCCTGCTGCGGCATGCAGCTCGATCCATAATAACACTCTCAACATGGGTCGAAGGCCCGCCTCAGTCACCAACCTCTCAAGTCTTTATCATATTAGTTAGTCCAACAACACTACATATGGAAAAACAACGATAACATGTGATGTAACAGTGAATGATGAACATATACTGAGATATGATATGTAAATGAAGAATCATGACTAAGTGTCTAATTACAGTTAAGTCAGATAACGCAAAAAAATAGAAATAGCCTCATCAACTTGCAATCAAATAACAACATAGCCTAAATACGATTTCTAACATAAAGCATAGCTCAGTTAATCTAACAGATAGGAAAAACACAGATAAAACAATACATAATAGCAATATAGTCAAAAAAAATCAACCCGGATCGTGATTACCCCGATGCATGCCCACATGCCCCTCACCTATAATGTGTGTCAGATCACAAATAACATGTTTTCCAGGGATAATTTACCTCAATTCTAAGTTTTAAAATGTTGCTTACCTCAAAATGCACAACTCAATACTCCAACAAGTCCTTGCCTCGCGAATCGGCCTCCGAACGACTCAAAATCGAAAAGTCAACCCCGGGCTCGCACCCCGGAACCCAACAAAATTCACTAATTCCGAACACCTATTCAATTACGAATCAAACTATACTAATTTCATCCAATTCCATCCACAAATCCACCCCCAAATCACCAAATCTCACTCTCCAACCACATGGTCTAAAATCCCCAAATTTCACTTCAAATTCACATAAACTTGGTGTAATAATCAATGGGTAATCAATATGTAGAAACAAAAGTGTTTAAACTCCACTTACCTCTTCAATTGTACATGCCCCTCACCTATAATGTGTGTCAGATCACAAATAACATGTTTTCCAGGGATAATTTCCCTCAATTCTAAGTTAAAAATGTTGCTTACCTCAAAATGTGCAACTCAATACTCCAACAAGTCCTTGCCTCGCGAATCGACCTTCGAACGACTCAAAATCAAAAAGTCAACCCCGGGCTCGCACCCGAAACCCAACAAAATTCACTAATTCCGAACACCTATTCAATTACGAATTAAACCATACTAATTTCATCCAATTCCATCCACAAATCCACCCCCAAATCACCAAATCTCACTCTCCAACCACATGGTCTAAAATCCCCAAATTTCACTTCAAATTCACATAAACTTGGTGTAATAATCAATGGGTAATCAATATCTAGAAACAAAAGTGTTTAAACTCCACTTACCTCTTCAATTGTAGCAAGAAGTCTCCCAAGAATTACCCTTAGCCGAGCTCCAACAACAACAACAAAAAACCTAGTGACATCCCACAAGTGGGGTCTAGGGAGGGTAGTGTGTATGCAGACTGTACCTCTGACTTATGAAGGTAGAGAGATTGTTTCTGAAAGACTCTTAGCTCAAAAACATTAAAATGAAGCAATAGAGAAACAATAGCAACAACAAGGTAATGAGACAATGGAAGCAAATAATATAACAAGTAATGACAGATATCCATGGTAAGCCAAGCTCTACAAATCCAAAATGAGATAAATGACTCAAGTCCTCATTTTAAAAGACTTCCTAATGATTCTCGAACCTGCGGTCACTTAACCGCATCTGCGATCCCGCATGTGCGGCCAAAATTGCGCTTATGTGATTCCTCTATAGCCTCCGGCCTGCCGCATCTGTGGAAAATGTTCGTGTATGTCCACTTCTATGGACACCCTCTACACCTGCGAACTCTCCAGCTCCTAGCCATTTTCGCATCTGCGGACAACTTAGCGCACCTGTGCTTCCATGTCTGCGGCTCCCAATCCACATCTGTGACCCATGCCATGCCCAACCTTCTTCGCTTTTGCGATACATCCACCGCTTCTGCGGCTTCGCACGCCAGAACATGAAACTTCAACATTTCCCTTAAGTCCAAATATGATCTATCAACCATCCGAAACATACTCGGGGCTCCTGAGACCCTATCAAATTACACCAACCAGTCCAAAAATACCTTACGAACTTACTCGATGCCTCAAATCACATCAAAAAACATCTAAATCACAAATCGCACCCCAATTCAAGCCTAATAAACAAATAAACTTCCAACTTCTAAAACTAATGCCGAACCATATTCAACTCTGAATGACCTCAAAGTTTGCACACTAGTCTCAAATGATACAACGGACCTATTCTAACTCCCGAACCAAAATCCAAACTCGATATCAACAAAGTCAACTCTCGCTCAAACCTCTCAACCTTCCAAACCTTCACTTTCCAAATTTCGCCAAAAAGCCTCAAACAAACCTACGGACCTCCAAATCAACATCCGGACATATGCCTAAGTCCAAAATAACCATACGAAGCTATCGAAGCCATCAAAACTCCATTCCGAAATCGTCTACGCAAAAGTCAAACTCTGATCGACTCTTCCAACTTAAGCCTTCAACCTTGGGACTAAGTGGCTCAATTCACTCCAACACTTTCCGGAAACTAATCCAACCGCCCTGGCAAGTCAGATAACTACAAATGAAGATAGAAGAGGAGATAAATAGGGGAATGAGGCTACAATACATGAAACGACTGGCTGGGTCATTACATCATGGGAATGGATTGGCTGGCCTCTTGTTATGCTACGGTGGAGTGTCAGGAGAAAGTTATTCGCTTTAAATTTCCAGGAGGGCGCATTTTCTAATGGAAGGGTGATATTGTAGTTCCAAAATAGAAGCTTATTTCTTACCTTAAGGCTCAAAAGATGATCACGAAAGGATATGTCTATCATTTGGTGCGAGTCCAGGATGCGAAAGCGAAGCCTCCATCCCTTCAATCGGTTCTGGTCGTTAGTGAATTTCCCGATGTGTTCCCTGATAAACTCCTGGGTATTCCACCCGAGAGGAAGATTGAGTTTCCCATCGATGTGCCATCTGATTCGCAACCGATATCAATTCCTCCGTACAGAATGGCTCCCTCCGAGTTGAAGGAACTAAAAGATCAGTTAAAGGACCCTCTTGATAAGGGCTTCATTCAACCCAGTACTTCCCTGGGGGGAGCCCCAATGCTATTTGTTCGAAAGAAGGATGGTTCCTTGAGGATGTGTATTGATTACCGACAACTAAATAAGGTAACCATAAGAATAAGTATCTGCTTCCAAGAATCGATGATTTATTTGACCAATTTCAAGGCGCTAAGTATTTCTTGAAGATTGACCTCAGATCTGTATCATCAGTTAAGGATTAGGGAAAACGATATTCGGAAAACAGCCTTTCGGACCAGATATGGCCATTACGAGTTTCTTGCTGTGTCCTTTGGCCTAACCAACGCTCCAATGGCCTTCATATATCTGATGACCTGGCTAAACTCGGTGACTTTTCTTGGTCATATAGTATCGGCAGAAGGTATCAAGGTTGATGGGCAAAAGGTTGAAGCAGTAAAGAAGTGGCCAAGGCCCAGAACTCCTTCCGAGGTACGCAGCTTCTTAGGCTTAGCCAGTTACTACCAAAGATTTGTGGAAAATTTCTCATCCATAGTTTCTCCTTTGACAAAGTTGACGCTTGAGGCAACAAAATTCCAGTGGACCAATGTTTCTGAAAAGAACTTGCAAGAGTTAAAGGACAGGTTAACCTCGGCACCAGTTCTAACTCTTCCTGACGGACCCGAGAGGTACTGTCACGACCCAAAATCCAACTAGTCGTGATGGCACCTAACCCAGCCCGCTGGGTAAGCCAATCTAACAATAGTCCAACTCAAGTAAATCTACTAAGAAAAATAATGATAATATAATTGAACTTTTATACAAGGAATCCCCAAGGACTGGTAGTACAAATCATGAGCTTCTAAGATTTAGAGTTTACAAAGCTAGAATGAAATAAATACATCATCTGTTTGAAATGTACATAAATAGATTTTTATAAATCTAAAGCTACCATGAACAAGAGGCAGCTACAACCGGAGTGTAGGTGTATCTTCAAAGCCAGCTCGCGCCATACACAACAATATCTGCTCCAAAATCTGCATACAAGGTGCAGAAGTGTAGTATGAGTACAACAAACCCTATGTACTCAATAAGTAACAAACCTAACCTTAGGTTGAAAGTAGTGACAAGCTTGGACAACGGTTAGAGTCCAACACCAATAGCCAAGAATCACTCGTAACAATATAACGAAAACAGTACAAATAATATTCAAAGATATGATGCTCAGCTCGTTCACAGTTATGGAAGATAGGTATGCTTTTCAGGTATAACAGTAAAACTCAAATCTTTCACCGGAATCACCAAAATATGAGTATATCAAAAAACTATGATTTTTTCCAAAAACTTTCAAATATAGATAAGATGTTTCATTATCAGATAGCATGAGTAAAGTACATATATATGCCTACATGTCAATGTGCATGTGAAGTCATGAATGTCACAATACTGTACCGTAAGAGAAAATACATCTCTATGCCATCATGCCAAGTATGCATGTCAACTATAACGCAACACAGTGATAAAGCCATATACTCATACTCTCGGAGTATTCAACCTCACTCAGCACGCTCAATCACTCAGTACTCCCAATCACTCAGCACTCTCAATCACTCAGCACTCCCAATCACTTTGCACTCGCACTCGCACTCGCACGCGCACTCATCGATACTTGTGCTCACTACTGGTATGTCAAACTCTAGAGGGGCGGATCCTGCCCAAGCACTAATATAAGCCAGTCATGGCATGCTACGGCGTGCAACCCGATCCCATAAATATCACTCCGAATCAGGCCCTCGGCCTCACTCAGTCATCAATCTTTCTAGTGTCTCGGGCTCACAAATCTCATGCCAATCAACTCGAACAATGATATATGATATAACAATAAATGATAATAGAGATTAAGATCTGATATGCAATTGAATGAATATGACTGAGTATGTAATTACAATTTAAGAAAATAACTCAATAGCAGAAATGACCTCAGTGGGTCCCAACAGAATAAGCATATAGACTAAATATAGTTTCTAGCATAGATCACATCTCAATTACTCCAGAACGTAGAAATTTCATAGATAGAAACAAGATTTGGAAACTACACAGTACCACTACCATAGAATCAACCGAGTCATAATTCACACGGTGCACGCCCACACGCCCACCACCTAGCATGTGCGTCACCTCAGAACCAAACACATAACATATATGTTCAGGGATTCATACCCTCAGCACCAAGTTTAGAAGTGTTACTTACCTCGAACAAGTCAAATCCAATACCAAGCAAACAAAACAATACTCTAGAAATGTCACCCCGCGCGTACCGACCTCCGGATGACTCAAAACTAGCCAAAAGCAACTTAAAACCATCAAATAATGCCAAAGAAACAATCCCAAATGATAAAGGCCGAATCTTTAACAAAAATTCCAAATTCAACAAAAAAATCAAACTCGGACCCACACCTCGGAACCCGATTCACTAAATCCGACAACCCATTGAGTTACGAGTCCAACCATACTAGTTTCCCTCAAATCCGACTCCAAATCGATATTCAAAACTCAAAAATTCACTTTATGAAATGTTAGACAACCCCAAAATTTCTCTTTGAAATTCATAATCCAAATGCCAAAAATGAAGATAGGTTCATGACATATAATCAAAACCGAGTAAAGAACACTTACCCTAATCCATGTGGTCAAAATCATGTCAAATATCATCTCAATTTGAGCTCCATCACTCCAAATATTTAAAAATGGTTGAAACCAACGAAAATAGAGTTTTTATAATCACTGGACGAATTAATAAATCACGATCGCGGAAATATCATCACGATCATGAAGAAGAAAATGCACTTCCCCTGAAATACTCTACGCGATCGCATGGCTAGCTTGTCGATCGCGAAGCACAAAATGCTCAGCCTCAAAAAATCTTTACGTGAACGCGGCCCCAGGATCATGAACGCGATGAAGAAGTCATGAAGACCTGCCCAGCCTAGCTCTACACTGTGCGAACGCGTAACCACTTGCATGAACGTGATGCTCAAGCTCCACCAACCTACGCGAACGCGGACGAGTATTCAAGAATGCCAAGAAGAAGATACCCAGCTCCAGATTTTCCTCTGTGCGATCGCACCTCCACATTTGCGATCTCGAAGAACAATTGGGATATCAGACACCAGCAGCAACCAGCAATGAAAACATGAAGGAAAATGGCTCGAAATCAATCCGAAACATGCCTGAGCCCCTCGAAACCCTGTCCGAACATGCTAACAAGTCCCATAACATAATACAGTCCTACTCGAGGCCTGAAATCACCCATAAAAACATCAAAACCACGAATCGCACCTCAAATTGAACTTAATGAACTTTTGAACTTTCAACATCCAAATCTTGTGCCGAACCATACCAAAACAACTTGGAATGAACTCAAATTTTACACACAAGTCCCAAATGACATAACAAAGCTATTCCAATTTCCCAAAACCACAATCCGAACCCGATATCATCAAAATCAACTCCCGATCAAACTTATGAACATTCCAAATCTTCAATTTGCCAACTTTCGCCAAATAGTGTCGAAACCTTCTAGAAACATCCAAATGCAAATCCGGACATACTTCCAAGTACAAATTCACCATCCGAACCTAACAGAATTGTCAAAACTTCAATCCGAGGTCAAATACTCAAAAGTCAAACTTGGCCAACTCTTCCAACTTAAAGCTTCCTAGTTGAGAATTTCCAAATCAATTGCGAATCACTTGAAAACCAAAACCGGCTATTCACACAAGCCATAATTCATCATACAAAGCTACTCAAGACTTCAAATAGCTTAATGGAATGCAAATGCTAAAAATGACCGGTCGGGTTGTTACAGGTAAGTTATATATTGTGATGCCTCTAGAGTGGAATTGGGTAGTGTTTTAATGCAACATAGGAAAGTTGTTGCTTATGATTCGAGAAAACTAAGGAAACACGAGAAGAATTACCCCACTCATAACTTGGAGATAGAAGTTGTTGTATTTGCTTTAAAAATATGGCGTCACTACTTGTATGGGGTTCACGTTGACATATTCACTGACCGCAAGAGCTTGCAATAATATTCAATCAAAGAGTATTGAATTTGAGAAAATGGATAGCTCAAATTGTTAAAGGATTACAATGTTGATATTTTATACCACCACGGGAAGGCAAACGTTGTGGATGATGTATTAAGTCAAAAATACATGGGTAGTGTATGACATGTGGAGAAGCATAAATTGGAGATGACTAAAGACTTGTACTAGCTAACCAATCTAAGCATACGGTTGCTCGACACCTGTGATGGAGGAGCCGTAGTTTGAAACACTACTGAGTCCTCATTAGTGGGGGAAGTAAAGGCACGACAATTTAATAAGCCACCTTGGTGGAAATGAGAGAATGCATTCCCTTTGTCGGGGGACTCCGAGAGTAAATCATGGCGGACATTGATATTCTGCTCATCTGGTATCAACCAAGATGTATCACGATCTTTAGCATCTATACTGGAGGAATGACATGAAGAGGAGCATTGTTGAATACGTCGCTCAATGTCCAAACTGCCAACAAGTTAAGGTTGAACACCAGAAACCAGGAGGATTACAAGAAATATTGAAATTCTGACCTGGAAGTGGGAGATTATCAATATGGATTTTGTTACCGAATTTCCATGATCATGTCAAAGGTTTGACTCCATATGGGTTATTGTGGATCCGACTCACCAAGTCAGCTTATTTTATGCCAATTGAGACTACCTTCTCGACTGAAGGCTACGCTAAGTTATATATTAAGGAGATAATTTGACTTCATGCGGTTCCGATTTCTTGATATCAGACTGAGGTTCCTAGTTTATGGCTAATTTCTGGAGGTCATTCCAAAAAGGATTGGGTACAATGATCAACCTTAGCACAACCTTCTATCCACAAACAGACGGCCAGGCCGAGCTCACTATTCAAACACTCAAGGACATGTTGCGAGCCTACGTTTTGGACTTTAAAGGAAATTGGGAGGATCATCTACCACTCATAGAATTTGCTTACAACAACAGCTATCATGCTAGTATTCAGATGGCACCGTGTGAGGCCCTATACGGACGGAAGTGCGGATCTCCTAACGGCTAGTTCGAAGTTAGTGAAACAAAGTTATTAGGTCCCGAGTTGGTGCAACAAGCTTTAGAAAAGGTGAAAACAATTTGAAGTTGATTATCGACCGCCCATAGCAGACATAAATCTTACTCGGATAACCGACAGTGAGATTTGGAGTTCGCTGTGGGAGACTGGGTGTTCTTGAAAGTGTCACCTATGAAAGGGGTGATGATGTTTGATAAGAAAGGAAAACTCAACCCCGATATATTAGACCATACCAAATTATTCAGAGAGTTGGTCAACTAGCTTATAAGATTGAATTTCCCTCGGAATTGGAGGTAGTGCATTCGGTATTCCATGTGTCTATGCTTCAAAAGTGCTTGAGTGATCCATCATGTGTTAGCCCTATTGAAGATATTCAAGTCACAGAGGACCTAACTTATGAAGAAATTTCGATGGCCATTTCAGATCGTCAAGTGCGTAAGTTACGAACTAAAGAAGTAGCTTATGTTAAAGTACTTAACAATAGAGTATAAGAAATGACATGATAAGATGAAGAAGATATGAAATCCAGGTACCCCCATTTGTTCCATGATATGGGAAGCAACAGTAAGGCCACCATGGTGGGCACAACTCTAGAAGACCAAAGAAGTTTTGCAACGAATGGCTACAATTCAACATTCGAGGACGAATGTTCCAAAGGGGGGATGATGTTACACCTAAATAAAGCTTGATAAGTATAGCTTCTAGCGCAGCCAATCAGCTGGCGATGCATTTGAGGGCAAAAGATGGCAACACATTTCATTAGACTTGCGCCAACTGTCACAGGGTGCAGTGACCAGGACGGGGCGGCCCGTTTTGCATGTAGCAGCGCTGAAGTTTCCAAGATTTGGTGTGATATAAAAATGCAGTGCAACACTTTTTCTCTTTCATTTTTTAAAAAGGCATCACTATTTTAGTTCTCCCAAATGCTCTCAACACCCCTTTAGACTTTCCAAACAATTTAAGGCAATGTTGAAGGCGAATTTGAATCTAGCAAGATCTAGCATGAAGGAGCTGGAATCATCACTGTAATATTATTATCTTGTTGTATCCATTCTTGAAAGTTCGTTAGAGATATGTTTAACCATCCTAGAGGTGTAACTACTTCTTCAACAAGGTATGTTGGGAAACTTTCTTTCTTGGCACAAGTTGGTTTACGTCTCTCTCTCACTCTAAAGGATTTCTGTATTGTTAGAATTTGTTTGATCTGAGTCCCTCTCAATGACATTTTTCTATTCTTGTACATTCTGGCCAGTAGCATTTCCCTCAAAATCTATAATGTTCCCAGTTGGTTTTCTGTGGTCGAAGAGTATGATTATTTTTTATGTTAAACTTGTTATCCCTTGATTCTTTTTAAATATTAAACTTGTTATCCCTTAAAATTGCTACTGCATTACATTTATGTATATGTATCTATTTTACCTTACTGAGCCTTGCTATACTCGGTTAGGTACCGGCCCCTATTATGCAACCACGATCAGTTGGGTATGAAGAGACATGATATGAGATATTATAGAGCCCTTGTGTGGCTGGGTACGATGACGTGTGATCTATGATATAAGGTTACTGAGTCCTCTTGAATCCGGTTACGCCAAGTTTTGCTGAGACCGGGTACAGCTGAGACCTCCTGAGGCTGGGTACGACCGAGTCCTCTATGAGGTAGGGTATGGAGTGATGTGTGATGTGAGGTTACCAAGCCCTTGTGTGGACGTGTACGATTGAGTCCTCTATGAGATCGGTTATGGAGTGATGAAATGTGCCGCAAAGAGTGGCTGAAGATATGTATACTTATATGTATTATAATTAATGCATGGCCCTGATTAGTAGCTCAATTTTATAAAATCTTGCATACATTCATGATGTTGTTCCAGGTGAGAGATTATTATACTCCATTCCTTTGGAGTAGCTGTTCTAAGTCAGTAGGCACTGAAGCTCATGTCTTAACATTTTGGTATAGTGGGGCCATGTCCGACCAAGTTATGCATATGTTGGTACTCTTACAGGCTTGCATGCTAGGGTTTGGCTATATGTAAAAGGGTGGATTATCACTCCGATTCAGTTGTGAATATGTATAAAATGCTACGGTTTCTTTTGCAAGTCAGTTATTCACATTTTAATTTTGGTGATTTTTAGAGGCCTTATTAGCCTAGGTCTTATGAATAAGAAGATGTAAGAACATACGCCAGTACGCACGTGCCTTCGAGCATCATGTGCCGGTCGCACCTCCCAAGGTTGGGGTGTGACATTTGTCATGCCAGTGTGATTTATATTGTCGCATGAAATCTTTGTCGTGTGAAGCTGATTGACAGTGCGGACACGAGGTACCAGGGGTATATGATTCATGATTTGTGACTTGTGATTCGTGATTATGAGGTGTGGTACCTCGGGGTGATTCTTGTTGTAAATATTGTGTTGGAATAGTTGATGATTAGAATTATCATTGTTTTCCCTTAATTACTTTCATTTGTACTATTTTTGTGTTTGATTATCTTGCTGTTTTATCATATGAGTACTCTTTGTTGCCATCTATTTATTTTGTTTCCCGTTGGTAGCTTTATATTGATATTCTACACAGTTTATTGGAATAGTGAGTGTCTTGACTTGAACTTCATCACTACTCTACTGAAGGTAGTCTCGATACATAATATGTACCAACCGCGGTGTACTCATACTATACTTCTGCATATTTCCGTGCAGATTCAGGTGTTGGAGATAGCGGACCCGAGCCGTGTGAGCTTCTTTGATCACAGGGATTCAAGGTAGAGCCACTTTGTTCGTCGTAGACCCTTGGAGTCCTTTCCTTACGCATATACTGTCAACTCTCTACCCAAACAGTATTTTATTTAGAGATATTTCTATGTATTCAGTTAGAGCTCGTGACTCTGCACGACCTAGTCTTGGAGATTTGTTGTAATTATTGTTGCGTTGACTTGTATCACCTTTATTTCTGCATTTATATTAAACTCTCCTTCCTAATATCATGTTTTATTGTTTTAACTATTATAAGTGATCGACTTACCTAGTTTTAGGGACTAGGTGTCATCACAATCTTTAAGGTGAGATTTTGGGTCGTGACAAAAGTGCATTATGAAAAAGTGCTTTTGCAAAATAACAGTTTGTGTTTGAAAAATTCATTTGAATAATATTTTTTGCAAGCACAATGTGTTTGGCCAATCTTTTAAAAAGCACTCTAAATATCAAATTATGAAAAAAAACAATAAAGGTTCAATATGTGATGTAGTATTATTTAGAAAAGAAAAATAAATTTAAACATTTATTATAAAAGAATTTAATCAAAATATAAAATGTAAAGTAAAAATATAAATTAGAAATTCCAATCAATATAAAATACAGTTATTCCAAAGCAATAACATTGAGGGTTTTGTATTACTTATTGTTTAGATGATAATTTAAATATATCAGAATACATCATTTAATATTATTTAAAATCTACTCATAGGAATAGGAGAAAGAGTATAAAAATATGATTAAAATAATAAAGAGAAGAAATGTATAGTAGAAATAAAAAGAAAAAAAAGGAAAAGAAAAATATTAAATTAATGAAAGATTATTTAAAAAATTATAAATTTATTATAAGGTTATATTTTTGTCTTGAATAAATTAATTTTCTGTTTCTGCTTTTTGGAAGAAACTACAAATTTGTAGCTTCTCCCCAAAAGCAGGAAAACTGTTTCTGGTGTTGCTCAAAAGTATTTTTTTCATTTTGGCCAAACACCTTAAATTTTTCAAAAATTGCTTTTTTGACCAAAAAAAATACATATAGACTCCTAGAAGGTTGGCCAAGCAGGCTCTAAGTTACTTTACTACTTATTGACTATATTACTTGCGTGTGTATTTGGGAGAAATAAATACCAAATGAAAATCTAAAAAGAGAAACACAATATCTTGAAATTTATATATATGAACCACCTTTATTGGTAGTTAACACAAATCTGTACCTGTATATCAAAGTGAAAAATATTAATAATTTTGTGAGAACCTTGTATTCGATACAAGTGATACAAATTGACATATAACTCATTCATGACGTATTTGCTCAAAATGGCCTTATTTGAAGACACTGCTTCCTGTTAGTAAAGCGGTAAAATCTCTCTAGAAAAAGAAAAATCAATCCAAATTCTTTTGAATACCATACGTGCAAATAATCCCTCATTCATAATACAAAGAACAAAAGACTCCACTAGGTGCATCTCTAACATCCTGTATATTTTATTTTAAACGGGCTACAAAACATTCTATCAAGACTCAATAATCCTTTTGTAACAACCAAAAGATCTTCATAGGATATAGACATGATGCTTATCTAATATCCTGGTTTCAGATTATACTTTTTGTTTCTCGTTCGATATCTGATATATACTTATATTGGAGTTCTGATTAATTCGAATTGGCTTCGGCGTAAGACTGACGAGAAAGGTACTTTCTACTAGAAATTTTTTTCTCAAAATTTAAATTCATAACCCTTGATTAAATATGGAGGAATCATATATATCTCACCACAACTCTCGGTCTTCTTCGTTTCAACGTATCAATGTCTAATAATTAGGCTCTTGGCTTTTGTCCTGGCTAGTTGAAACCATATATGGTGGAGGTATCAGAATCCGAGACTCGGTCTTGTACGGGAAGAGGCTTACCCCCACCCTCCAAAGGCCAAAATCTATCACCGCGTCACCCTACCTAAATTTTATTTCGAAATAAGCATCAAAATCCTATATGGATTACAGCTTAAAAGGTAATCCATGTTACTCATCATCTATACATATGTACTGTATCTATTAAATAACAAATAATGGGTAGTGGAACCCCACTTTCTACTCAGCATTTATTGACTTAAAATAGTTAGAAGACATATAGTTCAATTAATTAGGTGTACCTTACGTAAATCTAGAATATTTAAATTTTAGCTCAGGAATCAGGATTGATTATGCTGAAAAAACTGTGTGATATACTTAATAAATCTATCAGAGTAGACAGGTTTGGACTTACCCAATAAAAATAGTACAAACCAAACTAGATCTAATCTAACTGATAGCTCCATCCAAATTTCTTGTCAAATATCCATTTATTAAAGAAATAATTGTGACAATAACTAGGAGAGTACTGTGTATTAATTTAGCTGCATCAAACACAAGAAAAACACGCAAATGGACACCCATCTCGAAGACTTGGGTGGAACCCCCTCCCANCCACATGTTCAACTAAATTACAAGAAGAGTAGCTAATTACTAAGATAAGTATAACGATTCAATCTGTCATTTTGAACATTTATATTCAGTTCGGTGGTGTGAGGTCTTGAGTAGCTTCATGAGGTGTATTATGACTTGCGTGTATGGTCGGTTTTGGCCTCCGAGTTGTTCGGGATTGAATTGGAAGAATGATTCTCAACTAGGAAGCTTTAAGTTGGAAGAGTTGACCAAGTTTAACTTTTTGTGTATTTTACCTCGGATCGAAGTTTTTATGATTCCGTTAGGTTCGGATGGTAACTTTGGACTTGGGCATATGCCTGGATTTGCCTTTGGATGCTCCTAGAAGGTTTTGGCTCTAATTGACGAAAGTTGGCAATTTGAAGGGTTGAAAAGTTCATAGGTTTGACCGGGAATTGACTTCAATGTTATTGGGTTTGGATTATTTTTCCGGAAGTTGGAATATATTCGTTGTATCATTTGAAATTTGTGTGCAAAGTTTGGTTGGATTCCGGATTGGTTAGGCTTGAATCGGACGCTTGGTTCGATGTTTGAAGTTTATGAACTTAAGAGATTGATCTTGATCGACGATTCGTGATTTTGATATTATTATGTGTATTTGAGGCCTCGAGTAGGTTTCCATTATACTTTGGGACTTGTTGGTATGTTCGGACGGGATCCCGAGGGGCTCAAATGAGTTGCTGGTGGTTCCAAGCCATTCCTATGTGTTTTCGGACTTGCTGATTAATGGTGTTTCTGCAGAACATCGCGATCGCGATGCTAGGTTCGCGATCGTATAGAGGAATTATGGGGCAGTTGGCGTTTGTTCTTCGCGTTCGCGAAGGTTGTATGCGCGGTTGGAGAGATTTGTTCTTCGCGTTCGCATAGGTGGATCGCGATCGCGTTTCAGCGAGGAAACTAGGGGTTTTTGGTCATTGTGTTCACGTGGAAGGCGACGCGTTTGGGTAGTTATGGCATCAGTGGTCATCGCGTTCGCGGGATAAGTGTCGCAAACACGAAGTGTAATTAGTGGAAGTGTATTTTGAGCATCGCAATCGCGAGGGTACAACTGCGATCGCATAAGGTACCACTAGGCAGTGCATATAAGTACTTTATTTCGGACTTTGAGTTATTTTATCACATTTGGAGTTATAAAGCTTGGATTTGGAAAATTTTGGAAGGAATTTTCATGATTTGGAATGGGGTAAGTATTTTTTACTCGGATTTATTTATTTTACATGATTCCATCATTGATTTTGGCATTTGATTGATAAATTTAAAAGAGGATTTGGAGATTTTTGTATAAACTTTTTTAAGTGAATAATTGAGTTTTGAACATCGATTCGAAATTAGAATTGGATAAAATGGGTATGGTTGGACTCATATTCGAATTGGTTATCAAAAATTGTGAGTTTTATTGGGTTCCGAGGTGTGGGACCCAAGTTGACCTTTGGTTGACTTTGGGTTTGATAAAAGATTCGACTATTTTCGTTTGGGTTTGTCTTCTATGGCACTATTTGATGTTTTTGTGTTGCTTTTGGTTAGTTTTGAGCCCTTAGGAGGTCGATTCCTGTGGGATCATTCTTCTAGAGTATTATTTTGACTTGCTTGAGGTAAGTATCTTACCTAAACTTGGTTGAGACACTAGTTTCCTGAGTTATTTACGATAGCTGCGTGTTATGAGTGACACATATGTGTGGGTCTTAGCCCATGCGCGTGCACCGGGGTATTAACCATACTCGGGGTAATGTTTAGGCTGTTATATTCCTTGAATTGATTGGTAAGCTTCATGTTGTGGTATTCCTCTTATCTGTAACCTTATTGTGAGCTATTTGAGCCATCTTTGAGGTTACATAGAGATTAATCTCCTGATTAAACCTGATAGTTGCAATTTTTTGATGTATTTGCCTAATTTGAGCTATGGTATCACACTTTCACATGCATGCACCTTAGCAAGTCACTTATACCAGTTCAGGAGTACGAAATTTGATATTTTTTGATCATGTACATGTATTCTTGCATATATGCTTTATGTGTGATATGGATTTGACTGGTACCATGTGAGCATGCAGGGCGGATTTTTATATTGTACATGCGACCACGCCGGGCGGATTGTGATAGTGTGCATGTGACCATGCCGAGCGGATTATGATATTGTGCATGTGGCCATGCTCGGCGGATTGTGATATTGCGCATGTGACCACGTTGGAAATATTGTATTGAGCCTGTGACCACGCCAGGCGGATTGTGTTTTTGTGCATGTGACCACGCTGGGAAGATTGTATTGAGCCTATGACCATGCCAGGCGGATTGTGTTTTTGTGCATGTGACCACTCCGGGTGGATTGTGTTATTGAGCTTGTGACCACGCTGCGCGGATTCGTGATATTGAGCCTGTGACCACGTCGAGCGAATTATGAAATTGAGCATGTGACCACGCCGTACGGATTGCACGTGACTATGCCCCGCAGCGTGTAGATATGGATCCATCTCCCTGGGGTCACGCTCTCATGTGCCTTCTTGATGGTGTACACGCGGATTATGAGAAACTGACGGGTTTCTGGTTGATGTGAGCTTTGGGAGAGCTAGTTATTGGTTTGGTTCGGTTACTGAGATTATGATGTGGGACTGAGAGTCGTGATGTGATTTCTATTTAGATCGGACTGTGCCCTGCAATAGATTGTTAGTTGGTTGTTTCATTTCATCTATACTTGCAACTATCTTGGCTGTTTACCCGATTTATTTGCATACCTTCTTTATATGCTAGATTATTGATTGAGCAGAATACGTT
This sequence comes from Nicotiana obtusifolia, assembly GCA_002018475.1. Taxonomy (NCBI): domain Eukaryota; kingdom Viridiplantae; phylum Streptophyta; class Magnoliopsida; order Solanales; family Solanaceae; genus Nicotiana; species Nicotiana obtusifolia. Next base: position 29,389 of record MCJB01038824.1, read on the forward strand.
AAGAAAATTGTAAGCACCGAGGTAGTTATCTGTGGTATCATGATTTGACCATATTTCTATTCTACACTTTTTGGAAATTATGAACTTGTACAGGTGATTGGCGAGTATCATTTATAATTATTTCTTATATTACCTCGTCGAGGTCGGTTGTGATACTTGCTGAGTACATGACATTGGTTGTACTCATACTACACTTCTGCACCTTGTGTGCAGATCTTGAAGCTGAGATGCTGTGGATGACGGGAGCTGGAAATGAAGATGTACTTGCTTTTCGGATGTAGCTACCCCTTGTCCTTGGTAGTTTTAGAATCATTTCTTGTTTATGTATATTTCAAGCAGGTGTTGTATTTATTTTTGTACAAACTTGTAAATCTAAGTCTTAGTGGCTCATGAGTTGTACTACCAATCCTTGGGTTATTGTATGAAATTACAGATATTTAATTTATTGATTTCTTATCATTTCATTAGAGTTGTATTGTTTGGTATCTGGCTTTCCTAGCGGGTTGGGTTAGGTTCCATCACGACTAGATGTTGGGGTCATGACAAGTTGGTATTAGAGTTCTAAGTTCATAGGTTCTATGGATCATGAGTAAGTGTCTAGTAGAGTCTTTCGGATTCATACGATGACGTCCATACTTATCTTCGAGAGGCTACAGGGCATATAGGAAAAATTTCTCATCTTTCTTCCTTATCGCGCGACATTGATTCAGCTTGAAGCGTATCTCTTTGAATTCCTTCCACTCACTTGTATGCTATGCTGAGCACTCAGTATCAACTGTGCATCGACGACTGGTGAAGTCATGGATGAGGTGCGGGATGTGTTTTCTATATTTTGGAGATAGGCCAGTTTGGAGGCTTTGAGGCTAGGTTTAGACTGCAACATGGGCTCGGTTGTTTCAGTTGTGTGAGTATATGCATTTGGACGTATATATCCATTAGTATCCCTAGGAGTGGGATGGATGACTCTATGAGTGGTTGGATAGTTACATGATGCATATGATGTGACTGCAGGATGTGTTTAAATAGTTTGGGTGTGACGAGAAGAATTTCTCTTTGGATGTGAAAGGATTATGGATGATTGATTTTTGTTTTGATATGTTGTACAGTCTTGAGTTATGAGGGTGTTGAGGGATCTTTCAGATGTACATTTGTGGAACGAAGTAGATTCTTACGTCTTGATGACGAGTTCAGACTCGGAGGATTTAGCGATTGCATAGTGATTGCGACCACGATGGGGTCATAGAGAGGTGCCAGTTTGAGGCTGAGCAATGGGTTGTCACCTGAGGGTAATCTATATATGTGTGATCCTCATCCTGTTTTCTGTGGAGAGTTTTCCTTCTACTAGTGGGATGTGTATATGCTACGATTTGAGTTCGGGTCATTTGAGGAAGTTCTCACGACCGTCACGGGGATGTAGATGCGCTTAGCAGAAGATTTGAGGTATTTTATGGTTAGTGCTACGTGAGCATATAAAGGGTTTAGTTGAATTTCAGTGCGGGATTATGACATTATGGAGTAAAGGTGTCGTGGGTTATCGGATGTTATGTTCTATGGCTTCGAGCCAAATGAGGGTGTTTGCTATCGACGATCAGATTGCATGGTTATGTGTTATATTGGTTTTCCATGAGGCATATTTGAGGATTAATTGTGACTTGAAGAGGTTGATTTCGGGGATGGCCCGAGTAAGGAAATTTCTGGATGCATGACGTATTACACTTTATGGATATATGAAAATCTTGGAATGATCCGGATTTGCTATTTGTGATGGATGTAGTGTGCTAGGAGAAGGGATTTGCTAGGTTGATTAGAAGTAGGGTTACATCTTTAGGTTATTACGTGATAATGGAGCGTAGGTCGTTCGGCTCGCGTTGGCGGTGCATTGGAGATTAGAGCAGAGTGGGTAACTCTCGAAAAAGTTCTAATGAGTTCAAGATTGATATGTGGTATATGAGAATTTTTTTAATGTGTAAACGGCCAGGATCTGAGAATTGCATGGGATGATGTCGAGATTTGCGGTGTTTCTATATCATTATACATTCTATGTGTCAGCGAGATTAAGGAAACAACTTCAGCTTCACAGAAGGTCTCTTTAGAGTAGGTATCTCGATTACGGTATTTTTTGGTGCATAAGAGGGAATATAGTAGCTTATGGGGTTTAGGATGACGTGGTTTCACGAGAGGATCTCTTGTGGTGAGCTTGGGGTTAATGATCATAGTGTACTGGCAAGAAGAAGTGTTAACTTGAAGGCAATTCGAGGGAATTCGAAGATATGTATGGCACGGAAGAATTATGGAAGTATTGCTCATGAGATGATTATGTATGAGGGATGTGTTGGTCATTTGAGTGGTGGAGTTGGGAACGGGCATGGAGATTCTTGTATTCTAGGGATTTGAAGACTAAGAGGGTTTTCAGAGGCAAATTGTTCCTTGGTTATGGATGGTGAAGGTCTATTGAGAGGTTGACGGCTAATCGTATATGTTATGGATAGGCTATTATAGACTTTTTGTAGGTTATCGACCTATTTTGGGAGGATAGAATTGATTTGGAGGCCACTGGTAGACCTATCGAGGATGTATATTTTACATCGGGACGGATTTGTTTACCCAACACAGCCGTGGTTGAGGGGTGTGTCATCGGTAAGAGTTGACCTTATTCATGTTCTGACATGTTCCATGTGTTACTCTTCTATGCTACGATGAGTTGTGAGACTGTTGACTATTTACACACATGATAATTCTGTTTGGGCCTTGTGGCTGAATTAAAGCAAGATGGTCTGTGGTGTTGAATGGCTGATTGCACCTGGGTTATGGTCTTCCAGTTTGTGATATGTGGTGTTACCCGTTTCTCCATGGTTATGATCACGCGCTTCGCGTGTTTGTTGTTGATATGCATATGGTTGTTGATTGTGAGCATCATGGCTCAAGGTATTCCATGTGGACTAATGTTTGGATTGGGTCACGCATCGCTGCGGAGTTATGATTGGGATATGATCCTTTGTGCTTATTTCGTGTGTTTTGTTTCCTTTGTGTGATGAGTTCATAGCATTGCGCTTCCTAGCAGTATCAGTTGAGCTCGCAAGACAATTCTCTTATTTGTTTCTTCTTCCATCACTGGGTGCATTTGAGTCGTTGCTTGTTTGGTGCACGAATTGCACGGTATGTGGCTCTAGGTAGTATTGGTGTGGCATGTTTGTTGAGCATCTTGTACTGGATGAGATGAGATTTTGGACCTGGAATTATTACTATCATATTTGGTTAAGGTATGTTTGGGAGAATAATGTCATAAGTCAGCTTATAATTTTGGCAATAGTTCTTATTGGGTGAGAGAGCTCCACGACTTGTTGATCTGATGAGTGATTATGAATTTCATTGTGTTTCTTTCATCATAGGGAGTGTGCGAAGATTTAGAACAAGATTTTATTTGATATGAGGTTTGTTACTTGTACCAAATTCGTTATTGAGCAGCTATTGTGGTCGAAAGTTATTACTATGAGTATCTGAGTTATGTGGTAAATCATGTGATTATATCTTGGGTTATGGTTATAGCTTGATACATCTTGTTCAGACTTATACAGTGTATAGTTGTGAGAATCTGTTCTTGTAATGAATTTTGGATGTTAGAGATTGGGTTTCAAGGTTTATGGGCTAAGGTTGAAGAAAAGGGTCTTCAGTTGGGGTGTGTTGTCAGGCTTTTATAGATTGGGGGTGACGTGGGATCACCCATGGGTACGTGTATGGTGAGTCTATACAGTGATTTGATGGCTTTGTTACGACTCTTGGCACGTTCAAGGACGAACGTATGTTTAAGTGAAAGAGAATGTAACGACCCGATCGTTTGACTTTGAATATATGATTAAAGATTCGACCTTTATCGTTTGGGTTTATTTTTTATGGCACCATTTGATGTTTTTGAGTTACTTTTGGCTAGTTTCGAGCCATTCGGAGGTCGATTCGTGCGTGATGGCACTTCTAGAGTATTTGTTTTGGCTTGCTTGAGGTAAGTATCTTACTTAAACTTGGTTGAGGCACTAGTTGCCTGAGTTATTTGTGATAGCTACGTGTTATGGATGGCGCACATGTGTGGTGCTAAGCCCATATGCGTGCACCGGGATATCAACCATGCTAAGAGTAGTGCTTAGGCTAAGATATGCCTTGAATTGATTGTTACTCTTTATGCTGTGATGTTTCTCTTATCTGTAACCCTGTTGTGAGTTATTTGAGCCATGTTTGAGGTTACATAGAGTTAATCTCCTAACTAAACCTGATAGTTGCTATTTTGTGATGTATTTACCTTATTTGAGTTATGATATCACATGTGCACATGCATATACCTTAGCATGTCATTTATACCAGTCCGGGAGTATGAAATTTGATATTCTTTAAACATGTGCATATGTTCTTGCATATCTGCTTTATGTGCGATATTGATTAGACTGGTAGCCTGTGACCACACCGGGCGGATTGTGATATTATGTTTTTGACCACGCTGGACGGATAGTAATACGTTGCCTATGACTATGTGGGACAGATTGTGATATTGTATCTGTGATCACACCGGGCGGATTGTAATATTGTGACTGTGACCACGCCGGGCGCATTGTGTTGAGCATGTGACCAGGCTGCACGGATTGTGTTATTGTGCATGTGACCATGCTGGGTGGATTGTGTTATTAAGCTAGTGACGATGTTGGGCGGATCCGTGATACTGAACATGTGACCATACCGGACGGATTATGATATTGAGCATATGACTACGGCCAGTGGATTGCACGTGACTGCACCGTGCAGCGTGTGGATATGGATCCATCCCCCTAGAGTCACTCTCTCATGTGCCTTCTTGATGTTGTACACGCGGATTGTGAGAAACCGACAGATTTCTGGTTGATGTGATCTTTGGGAGAGCTGGTTATTGGTTTGGTTCGGTTACTGAGATTCTAATATGGGCCTGAGAGCCATGATGTGATTTCTATTTGGATCAGATTGCGCGCCGCAACATATTTTTATTTGGTTGTTGCATTTCATCTTTACTTGCAATTTCCTTGGTTGTTTACCCGATTTATTTGCATATCTTCTTTATATGCTGGATTGTTGACTAAGCAGAATACATTAAGAAAATTGTGAGCACCAAGGCGGTTTTATCTGTAACTTCATGATTTGATCATATTTATGTTTTATACTTGTTGGAATTTATGAACTTGTACAGGTGATTGTGATTCTTTCTTCTATTACCTCGTCAACATTAATTAGTTATGATACTTGTTGAGTACATGGGATCGGTTGTACGCATAATACACTTCTGCACGTTGTATGCAGATCTTGGAGCTGAGATATTGTGGATAACGGGATCTGGCAATGAAAATGTACTTGCTTTCTGGATATAGCTACCACTTGTCCTTGGTAGTTTTAGAATCAAATCTTTTCAAACACGTTTTGTATTTATTTTCATACCAGCTTGTAAATCTAAGCTTTAGTGTTTTATGACTTACACTACCAATTCTTGAGTTATTGTATGAAATTTCAGTTATTGTATTTATTAATTTCTTATTATTTCATTAGAGTTGTATTGACAGTTATCTAACTTTTGTAGCAAATAGAATTAGATGCCATGATGACTAGATGGATTTTGAAATCGTGGGAGTAAGTCATAATGTCTTTACTTTGTGATATTTACGAGGTTTCTTCCATAAGTCAAAATTACAATCATCTGATCATCTCCAAGACTCCAATCAGTAAAGTGTATATCAAAAAGTGTTATTTTATTATTTTACTTTTTATTCGACAAAATCAATGAAAAAGAAATTAAATCATCATATTAAGATAGAGATATTGCTTTTATTTGTCTTTAAGAATAGGCTTTAAATACAAAAAGCACTACATATGGTCCAGAAATCTCCAATAAATCAATTCATTACAACAAAAATACCATTATCCCAGAAATGAATCTGAAGGGAGGGTTGTATAATGATTTTCCAAAATATAAGGGGTGCACTAAAGTCAGCTTAAGCAAACTACAGGTGTAATTTCACATTAAATTATATTCCTGTGATAATAAAATATGAATTTAAGTTATATTTAAAGATTTTTTTATATTATCAATAAATTTTAACCTATAATAATACTCCCTCTGTTGCGATTTAGAAGAGGTAGTTTGGCTCGGTACGGGATTTAAGAGAAAAAAGGAAGACTTTTGAGACTTGTGGTCTTAAAAGCTTAAGGTAAACTTTGTGGGGCCATGACAATTTATGTGGTTATAAAAGCTTCTCATTAAGGGCAAAATGGGTAAAATAAAAAATATAAAGTTGAATTATTTTCAATTATAGAAATGTGTCATTCTTTTTGAAAGAAAATAATAAGAAAAATGTGTCATCTAAATTAAAACAGGAGTATATTAATTTTTTTATTCATTAATATTTGTCAAGAGATTTATGGTTTTAAACTTTTCTCATAAAACATAAGAGGTCCACTTCAGGTTCTGGCCCTGGCCGGTGACATGTGTCAGCAATTTCACTGTCCACTATTTTAGTAAAGACGTTAACCATATTAAAAAATTCACCGGCCAATTGCATGCATACTGGTGGATCGTCAAAAAGAAAGAATCCTACAATGCATCCAAAAGCTAACTTGAAAAGTGTCATTTTCTCTTCCTTCAATTCTAGCTATTCTTCATTAGTAAGTCATTCATCAATTTTTATCTATTAAAAGAAATCACTAAACCCTAAAATATCAACCAAGTCTATATAAAAGCCCATAGTCTTCTTCTTCAAGAACCTAGCAAGTCATTCAAGCAAATTTTCAGAAACCCTTTTTAGAAAAATGACTGACAATTACTCTTCACAACCTCCTTCAATACACTTGTGTTTTTTCTTTCTTGTTCTCTTCTCCTTTGTAAGTATTACATGGTACATCAACTATGAGTCTATTTTTGAAGGAATTATGGATCAGATGAAGCTTGTTCTCATGGTATCTCCTTTGTTGTTGCTGCTAGTTGTGCATTTGCTTTCAAGCTTGGAGAAATCTAATTTGTTCTTTATTCCGTTGCCTGATCAAGAATCATTTCATAGAGCCGGTGGAACTCCTTGGGGAGTTGGCTTGCTCCTTGTGCTTCTCCTTTTCATGATTTCTTACCAGTCTGATTTTCGCGAAAGATGGTTTCCTCTTTTAGGTTGATGATTATTACAAAAAGCCTGAAATAAACTTCCAGAATTAATTGGGAATTGATCAAGTTTGCACGTGGGAGATCATTTGTAGTTCTCACTATCTTGTCGTATATGCAACCTTTCCGCAGCATAAGCTTTTGTTGAATATGCTATGGATTTATCATTTTACCTTATATCTGTCGACAATGTAAATGATCAGTTAGTGCGATATAACATGTCGTACACAATTGCTTGTGTTATTATCTTAGTTTTAGTGATTATGGATTACCTTCTTTTTCTATGAGTAGTTTACCTTTATTTACTTTTAACATAATCTGATAGTGTAATTATTTTTATGCTGTAAATTAAACCCGTATTCTATATGCTCATCAGTTCAAGAATGAAGAGTAATTTTGAAGTTTGAAAGGTAAAGACGAGGGTCAAAGCCCTTGCATATTTTACTTGTAAAGTTTGGTTAGTGATCTGTTTCTTTTTCTTTTTTAAAGTCCTAGTTACGCTTTCTCTTTCATACTTTTCTGCTTTCAGTACGTGGTAGACTTACTTTCAGTTTTTAACAGATACAAAGTAATTTATACTTGGTAATTATGATAAGTAATACTATTCTGCAAGGAAAGATGAATAGATTACCAAACGTTTTCTGGACTACACGTTTAGGTCAAGAATGATTTCTCTTTGGCATGTGCGGTCCATCCAATTATCAAGAAAAAAAATTCACTAAAAGAGCTCATTTTTGTGGTTAATATGTCACTCAAAAGAGTTTACATTCTTGTATGTTTCCGTCATGTTAACTGGAATCACGAAAACTATCACGAGCATGTGTTATGTGTAAACAAAGTACGCAATACTGCATTTTTCATTTCTGCTTACGGTCTATATTTTATTTTAGATAACACTCTTTTTTAGTTAGTTACAATATGAATAAAACCTTTTTATATTCGGAAATTTGTTAACTCTAAGCTTTACATTTTATCCTTAATGATAAGTATTTATATAATCACATAAATATTATATAGCATTTTTAAAACCATAAGTCAATAATTATACTTTGAATATATAACAAAAAATTTTCTTTCTTAAATTTTGTGCTGAGTTAAACACTGACAGATAAAATAAGTGGAAGGAGTAAGACTTTAGGATAAAGGTTTACATTTTTAAGCCCTCAATATTTGGAAAAGACATGCAAAACTTGTTGAAGCTAAGAGGCCGACGAATATATGGAAAGAGATAATCAGGCGGTTAGTTGGTACCACACCCTTACAATTGTATACCCAATCAGTTGTTGAAAAGTTTTGTAACGATTCGGTCGGTCATTTTGTATATTTGAGCCTTATTTTTCTATTTGATGCTTCCCATATGCTTGTTTGTTATTTTGTGACTTGCGAGGATGGATGGTTTGATTTCAAAAATACTTTGGAGTGAATTGGAACACTTAGTTCCATTGTTGGAAGCTTAAGTTATAAGAGTTTATCAAGGTTTGACTTTAGTCTAAACAATCTCGAATTGGTATTTTGATGGTTCCAATATGTTCGTATAGTGATTTTGGACTTAGGTGCATGTCCGGATTTGAATTTGGAGGTTCCTAGGATGTTTTGGCTCTAATTGCCGAAATTTGGAAGTTTGAAGGTTTAGAAAGTTCATAAGTTTGTCTAGGGATTAACTTTGTTTGATCCCAGATTCGGATTGTGGTTCCGGAACTTGGAATAGGTTCACTTTATTATTTGGGACTTGTGTGCAAAGTTTGGATGGAATCCGTATTGGTTAGGCTTGAATCAGACGCTTGGTTTGAAGTTTAGAAGTTTTTGAACTTAAGAAAAGTTCAATTTGTGGTTTGATGTAAGATTTGTAAATGTGATGATCTCGTATGTTTTTGGAGGCTTTGGATAGGTTCGGGTAGTGTTTGCGGACTTGTTGGTATGATTGAACGGGGCTTTAGATGGCTCGGGAGAGTTTCGGACCACCCCGTGTTTGAGGTTGCAGATCTTTTGTTGATGTCTAGTGTGATTTGCAATCGCGCAAGGTTATATTGTGGCAATTGTGATTTGTTCTTCGCATTCGTGGGCAGAGAATCGTGTTCACGATGTGTATGGTCAGTAGCTTTGGCATTTGCGCTACGGTGGTTGCGTTCGCGGAGCGTGGGAGGCAGGCTAGAAGATTAGCCTTCGCAATCACGTGATGAGGGTCACGTTCGCATAACTCTGGGTGCCTGTGCTTCGCGTTCATAATATGCGTTCTGCGTTCGCGAAGAAGGCTACGGAGGTAGTAGCAGAATTGTGCTTCGCCAACGCAAGGCTTGGCCCGCGTTCGCGAAGGTATCGCTGGGAGAATACTTAAGTGTTATATTTTAGGATTTTAGCCTGTTCTCTCATATTTTGAACCTAGACTTGGAGAGGGGCAATTTTCAAAGGAGACTTTCGTACAAGACTTTGGGATAAGTAATTTTCACTCGTTTTGGTATTATTTCAAGAATCTTCATGGATTATTAACACATAAAACATGAAATTTTGAGTTGAGGTTTTTCCTACAACTTAAGAGAGTGGAATTTGAGGTTTCGAGAGTCGATTTGGATTCGATTTTGAAATTTAATCATATATTTGGACTCATGGGGCATGGGTAGTCGTGATCTATCCCTTGACTCGGATTTGACCACGTGGGTCCGGGTTGACTTTTGTTGACATTTTGATAATTGAGTAAGATCGAAACTTTATTATTTGGAATTGATTCTAGATTTGTTTGACGTTATTGAGTTATCTTTTGCTAGGTTTGACCCTTTCGGAGGCCGATTCGAGAGGCAAGGAATTTTTGGAGTATTAATTCTTGCGCGATTGAGGTAAGTATCTTGCTTATGCTTGGCTTGAGGTTATTTTCCCGTAGGCTATGATGTTTTCTATGTCTTGGGGGTGACGCACGTGCGAGATAACAAGCATATGTGTTTCACCGTGGTTATTCATGATCTGGGTAGACTTTAGACTATTATATGCCTTGTTTTGCTATCATGCCTCTTTGATACCGTGTTTTCTCTAGTTGGTTGATGATGGTAGGCTAGAAACTCGTGTTTTAGCCGTAGTATTTGCACTCAAATTACTGTATTTTACCTGTTTGTTGAACTTTAATTGGTAGTATTTTTGCACTTATTGTGAGTTTTATGCCTTATAGGGGTGATTCCGAGTGATGTAACCATGATGGAGCTAATCCGAGATATTTGGAGCTTTGAAGTCTGAGTAGAAGCCTAAGCAATTAAGTCGTGATCACGTTCGGGGCCGAAGACCAATTCCGAACGTCAAAAATTGGAGAAACAAAATAGCTCTAAGAAAAATGCACTACCGCGCATATGAGGCGTCGCGAGGCGCGGCGCGGCAGTACAAATTGTGCTTAGAAATGTATTTGCAACCTGTTCTGGAAATTGTTACAGTCGCGCCGCATGCTGAGGCGCGGCATGTGGCACGGTAATCCAAAATCCTTAGAGTATTTTCCATTTCCGCTAAATAAGGGTAGTTTGGGGGTTGTTTTGGACTTCGGTTTAAAGGCACCAAAAACACCCTTTTTCAGGATTTTTTGACCTAGAGAAGATTGGAGAGCCACCAAGGGAGAAGACTCAAGAATTCATCAAGATTTCAATCTACAATCGGTGCAATACGAGAGTTGTATCAAATCTTTAGAATTCATGTTTTCTTTGTTCTTAAACTTATTTGAGATATCCTACTCCATTGTTATGGAGTAATTTCCATTTGGGTGTTGATAGATAAGGTGTTTCAATAGCTTGATTAGGGATTCGATTCTTAATGCTTGCTAGAATTAATTGATGGAGATTGATTTGTATTGTGGAGTTATTTAGTATTTTGCTTAATCGAAAGAGAAGTTTGATATTAAATTTTTGCACATCATATGCTCTAGTTTAAATTCAAGATTCAAATAGGTAATCGAAGGAGCCTATTGAATTGTTGATTGAACGAGAAAATACGGAATATTTGTGAGAAATTACGCTTTAGATCATAAACATCTTTTTTATTCTTGTAATTATTTACCATGCTTCAATTGGGTTAATTACTGAAACTAGTGTTTAACCGAAGGAGGAATATTAGCTTCAAGTATAATCTAATAATCGGTTGAATTCATAAGAATCAATCATATTATAGAGTGAACTAACTCAAGAATTAGATCCCGAGTCAGTTATCGTACACCTATCTAGTCAATTACCCTTATTTTCCTCATAAATAATTCTTCGTGCTCACTTGCTCATTTTAGTGATCAGTTGTTATTTGCTTGAAGTTCAATAGTCAGTCGTAGTAATAGATATCCAACCAAGTGTTAATTTTTCTGGATAGTAATCAACTGGAGATTTTTCAAAAATTGTTTAATTCCAATCTGTAAAGACGATAATTAATCTATAGTATCTTTGACTATCGAGCACAATTTAAGTGTGTGTTTTGTGCTCGTCAAATTTTTGCGCGTTGCTAGGGGTTGGCAATCAACAGTGTTAAAAATAATATGTAGTACTAATTTAGGAACCAATTCTTCCTTTAGTGTATTCACATTTTTTCACCTGCGCGCAAGGTACAAATTTTGATTTCTCCGGTGTATGACTCGATCCTCTTCAAGGGAAGTGATACCATACGAACCAGAATTGGAAAAATACCTGCGACATCTGAGAAAGGAAAGAGAATTAACTGAAAAATCTTTGGGACAAACTTCAACTCAAGGAACCATGGCAAATGAGGATAACGAAGGAGTAGACTTAGCTACACGGGAGGCAGCACAACAAGAAGCTACACGGAGGATTGCTGATGAAACAGTCGAACTAAATGGGGGTTGAAGGTTCAATCTAAACCGACCTTTGGTTGAAGACCAGTTCGAGAATGCAGTACCGACCTGAAAGATCATTGGGTGACTATGATAGGCCTGTATATAATCAAGGAATGTCAAGTGTCGGACCTCCACCTATAGCAGCAAACAACTTCGAATTGAAGCAAGGATTGCTTCAAACTATCCGAAATAATTGCACTTTCAGAGGGAAGATGAACAAAGATCCTAATACTCACTTGATGGACTTTGACGATATCATGAACACCTTCCAATACAATGGAGTATCAAAGGATGCTGTCTACTTAAGGGCATTTTCTTGTTCACTGAAGAATGACACGAAGCAATGGCTTCGTAGCTTACCTGCAGGTTCTTTAAGAACATGGGAAGATATGACCAACAAGTTCCTTGCCAAATACTTTTCAGCTGCAAAATAGGAAAGTACAGAAGTTAAATTCATAATTTCTACCATAAGGAGATAGAAACAGTTTTTGAAGCTTGGGAACGATTCAAGGAGATAATCAGGAAGTGTCAGCACATTGGAATTGATTTGTGGATGCAACTCCAGGATTTTTGAGATGGACTGACACTGTCCTCGAGACGAACTCTAAATACTGTATGTGGAGGTCCAATAATGAAGAAAACACCAGAGGAGGTTGTCCTAATCCTTGATGAATTATTTGAGGATGCTAACTAGTGGCCGGCTGAAAGTAATGAGAGAAGAAAATCAGTTGGGTTTCACCAGGTGAACTCTAACACATCTATGTAAGCCCAGCTAGACACCATGGCTACAGAGATAAGAAAGCGGACATTAGCTAAGGTACAAAGTGAGCCGCAAATAGCATGTGACTTCTGTGGATTGGGACACCCTACACACGAGTGTCAAGCTATAGCTGAGGAAGTCAACGCTGTGGGAAACTTCAACAGAGGCAACTACCAAGGAGGTAGTAATTTTAATTCTAGGGGACAGAGACATCCAGGGTTCTCATGGAGTTCTTCAACTGGTAGTTTGAACTCATGGTAGCAGCAAAATCCCAGAGCACCAGTGCAAGGACCTCCTGATTTCCAAACTCAACAGAGGAAACCACACCAACCTCCAGAGCCCACCAACTCAAGTCTAGAAGATCTAATAAGGGCATTTATAAATAAATCCAATGAGAAAATTGAGACCCAAGGGATCGTTATCAGGGAGCAACGCAAATCCATCTGAAATCTGAAAAGACAAATAGGACAGCTTGCAACATTATTGTCAGAAAGGGCGTCGGGAACTTTGCTGGCAGACACTGAAAAGAATCCAAAAGGGACAATTAAAGTTGTGTCTCTTAGGAATGGGAAAACATTAGTAGAGCCAAAGGCAAAACCAAGGGATGAGAAGGAAATCAACTCAACTAAGATAGCTGATGAACAGAAAATTGGTGAGTCTTTACCCAAGGAGAATGTAAACAACAAGGATGTTGATAAGCAGAAGGTGAACACCGCAGTTGAGGAAAGCAAGAACATGCCATTGTTACCTTTTCCTCAAAAGATGAAGCGAGATAAAATAGGCAAATGCTTTGGGAAGTTCTTGGAGATGCTAAAATAGTTGTATGTGAATATCCCGTTCACCGAGGTGCTCACACAAATGCCAGCCTATGCAAAATTCCTGAAGGAAATCCTTTCAAGCAAAAGGAATCTTGAGGAAATGAAGGTGGTCAAACTCAATGCCCACTGCAGTGCCATTCTACAGAACAAAATTCCTAAGAAGTGTGGGGATCCTGGCAGTTTCACCATACCCCGCTCGTTGGGTAGCAAAAATTTTGACAAAGCCTTGTGTGATTCAGGTGCATCCATTAACTTGATGTTATTATCAGTGTTCAAGAAATTGGAAGGAGAGATAAAAGTAATCAAATCTGTGCTGGTATCCTTGCAGCTGGCAGATCAGACCATGATCATACCAGAGGGAATAATTGAGGACATTCTGGTAAGGGTAGACAAATTTGTTTTCCCAGTAGACTTAATTGTGGTGCATATGGAAGTGAATAAAGAGGTACCTCTAATCCTGGGGAGACCATTCCTTTGCACTGGCCGGGCTATTCTTGACATATATGAGGGGCAACTTATGCTATGATTGGAAAACGAAAAAGTGGTGTTTCAAATGAAGAGAATGACGAAATACCCATGTGATGAGGCATCTGCCTATGCTTGTCTCAAGCTAGATGTGGAGGGAGAGTTAGCCGAACAACACAAACAGATAAGCTAGTATGTGACTCACTGGAGAGATGTATTAGTCAATCAAGCACAACAGAGGATGAAAGATCCTGATATCAAGGAGGAACTTGAGGTGCTAGAAAATGAGAACCAGGTGGTAGATGAAGAAGAATTCGAGAAAGAAAAGAGCGAGCCGAAGCTGGAATTGAAAGTACTCCTGACACATTTGAAATATGCTTTTTTGGAGACTAATAATTTTCCCGTGATTGTTGCTGCTGTTTGATCAGGTGAACTGGAACACATGCTTGTGGATTTACTACGAAAGCATAAAAAGGCAATCGGTTAGAGTATAGTCGATATTAAGGGGATCAGCCCCGCAATCTGCATGCACAAGATCCTGTTAGAAGAAGGGAGTAAACCAGTAATGCAACCCCAGCGCAAATTGAACAAAAATCTTGAGGAGGTGGTTCAAAAAGAGATACTCAAATTGCTGGATGCAGGTATAACAGTTTCCATCTCTAACAATCTGTGGATCAGCCCTTTACAGGTTGTGCCGAAAAAAGGGGGATGACGGTGGTAAGAAACTAGGACAACGAGCTAATTCCTACCAGAACAGTTACTGGTTGGAGGATGTGCATTGACTACCGGAGATTAAATGATGCAACAAGGAAGGATGTTGGAGAAAGTGGCAGGGCGTGGATGTTACTGCTTCTTAGATGGATATTCAGGGTACAACCAAATACCCATTGCTCAGAGGATGTTGAGACAACCACCTTTAGATGCCCGTCTGGAATCTTTGCATACCAGAGAATGCATTCCGGACTATGCAGTGCACCAGTTACTTTCGAGAGATGCATGATGTCAATATTTTTAGATTTGAATTAGAAGTGTATGGAGGTGTTCATGGACGATTTTACTCTATTTGGAGATGACTTTGAAGATTGCTTGAGGAACCTCGAACTTGTTCTGAAACGATATAAGGACACGTACCTAGTACTCAATTGGGAAAAGTGTCACTTCATGGGTAAGGAGGGGATAGTCCTGGACCATAAAGTCACAGCTGAAGGTATTGAAGTTGATAGAGCTAAAGTAGTGTGATAGCCAAGCTCCCGCCACCGACCCCAGTAAAAGAGCATCAGAAGTGTTTTGGGCCATGCCGGTTTCTATAGAAGGTTCATTAAGAATTTTTCCAGCATTACCAAGACCTTTACTGCATTACTTGCCAAGGATGTAAAATTTGTATTTGATGTGGAGTGTCTCAGAGCATTCGAACTGATCAAGGAAAAGCTAGTGAGTGCCCCCATAATGGTGACTCCTAACTGGAGTGAGTCTTTCAGATAATGTGCAACGCCAGTGATGTGGCAGTAGGAGCAGTGCTGGGGCAGAGGAGAGATAAACTATTCCGACCCATTTACTATGTAAGTCAGACCTTGAATGATGCTCAAGTGAACTATGCTACCACGGAGAAGGAGTTCTTTGTTGTAGTCTTTGCTTTCGACAAGTTCAGATCCTATTTGGTGGGAAGCAAGGTAATAGTACATACTGATCACTCAGCACTAAAATATTTGCTGCGTAAGAGAGAGTCCAAACTGCGTCTGATGCAGTGGGTATTGTTGCTGCAAGAATTTTATCTAGAAATCAAGGACAGGAAGGGCACGGAAAATCAAGTGGCTGACCACCTATCGCGATTGGAGAAACCACCTGTTGAAGCGGTGGACATCCGGGAAGAGTTCCCAGATGAGCAGATATTTTCCATTGCAGCAGTCTCCGATAGACCACCATGGTTCGCCGACATAGCCAACTTCTTGGCTAGTGGGTGGCTACCACACGACTTAACCGCAGATCAGAAAAAGAAGCTGCAAGGTGAAGTAAGATATTATTTTTGGAATGACCCCTTCTTGTTTATACTGTGTGCAGACGATGTGATTCGAAGATGTGTGCCTAAAGGCAAAATGGCAAGCATTCTGTCGCATTGCCATGATGGATGTTATAACCTATATTTGTACGTGTTAGATTACACCGTAAGATAGTCTACCTTGGTTCGAGAAGAGAATTACCTTTGAGACAATAAGAGTTTAGTCCTGTTGGTCCTAAACGATGCAAAGGTGTATAAGGGCGGTTAACAAGTATTAGAGGATAAACGAGTTAAGGATGTTGTAACTCGCATTTTTGGGAAAATTGAGAGGTGTTTAACATTACCAAGATGCCGTGTTTTAAGGTATTTTAATGATATGATATCCGTTTCATAAGTCTTGAAGTCAAACGAGTTATGAAACAAAAGTCGACAAAAGTTGTCGCAACTTAGGTTCACAATTTTACTTAAACGTTAGGTCAAATGTTTCTGCGATTTTCTCCCAATTTACAAGGAGTTACGGGGTGGTATACCTACCAAATTAAAGGTCTATGAGTCTAGTTTCCAATGCTTCGAACCGTTTGTCAATACGATCTCGGAGTATTGAGATAATTGCATTTCCGTAGAACTGCGCAGGCTGGTAGGTGACAAGTAGGTGCATCACCTGCTTGCCAAAATTAAGTGCTAAAAGTTAAAAGCCCCAAGTCGGTTATAAGATAGGGCTTTTAAAAGCTTTTAAAGCCTGATAATTCATTATCATTTCACAGCTTCAAAACCTAAAAGAACCCCTGCAACCCCTCCCAAAATAACACCACACAAACCCTAATCGATTTTCCCCTCTTTCAAGTTCTAGTTGAAGGTAAACCCTAGAGTTGAGGAACCAAAGCAAGGGCTGAGTTATCTAACAAGAAAGGTGAGTTTACTGCTCTATTTTATGCATGTTTTCTACTGATTAGGTCTTGGTAAGTCGTTCTATGTGTGTAAGAACTCACAGGACGGTGATCGGAAGCCGTGAGTTCAAGTTGTTCACTTGTAGCGGACTGTTTTGTGGACTGTTTTGTGTTGCTGTAAAGCTGCGTGTTTCACTACTTATTTTTGGAGTATGGAGGAGGAAGGGTGTGGAGAAACACCATATATGTTTAGGGTTGTGGCCTGATAGTTGTTCATACCATTTCCGGATCGTTTGACACGACTATAGTGGCCATTGTACGTATGAAGTGATTGGTTTGTGCGTGGACTGTTTTGGGAGGTTCAATATGATTCTTATTGATGTTGTTTGGCTGTTTGGTGGCTGTTTTGACTTGTGTGAAGTCATATATATAGGGGAGGTGCTGTCCGTTTTATTGCAAAATAGGCTACAGTCGATACATAGTAGTTGCGACGCCTGAACGATAACGCTAGTGTCCTTTATCTTATTGTAGACTAAGAAGTCGTGGAAGTTTCATAGCTTGAGATTGGAAAGTATTGCAAGGTATGTGGGACTATCCTTTTCCTTCTTTTGCACGACTCTAACTGTACACAATGCAATGAACGAACCCCAAAGATACTCTACTCTTAGAAGGTAGCAGTACGTATATTGTTTCCCCTCTTATGGGAGGATTGATATGTTATTCACCATGGTAGTATGACTCTTATGAGTCCAGCATGCATGATCTATTTTACTCTACTGAGCCGCGCTATAGTCGGCCGGGTATGGCACCTATTGTGCAACCACTGATCAGTTGGGTATGATGATGAGGAGGCCCACAGAGGCATATGTATGAGATGATGATGGCCCACAGAGGCGTATATATGTATATGATGATTTTAAAAAGGATATAAATATATGTATATGCATATGCATGTCAAGCATGACATGGTTAGTCGCCCTCAGAGGCATTCAGATGGTACAGGTTGTATGTCTCTTACCCTGATGCTTATTACTGTTCTTACATTATGTTTCCTGTCTTACATACTCAATACATTATCCGCACTGACGTCCTTTATTTGTGGACGCTGCATGTCGTGCTGCAGGTCCGGACTGACAGATAGACGAGGCTCCCCCACTACAGTAGGTTGTCCAGTTCAGCGGATATTGGCGAGATCCATCCTTCGGACTTGCCACAGTCTTGGTATGCATTTTGTTGTAGGCATTATGGGCACGTCGGGGCCCTGTTCCGACGTAGGTTACATTATGTACGTTTTTGTAGAAGCTCATAGACAAGTGTCAATTTATGCATAGACAAGTAATGGGTTGGCTTATGTACAGTTGAATTGCCTTGTCGGCAAACGTATATATTTTATTTTATGGTTTTGCATTGTAGCCTTATGGGCCATATTATGTATATAAGTATGTTCGTATCATGGCATGACGTCTCGGTTCATTATAATTATTGTTCGAGATTATATGCATATGACAAGCCTTATAGATAATAAGGAAAGTTAGATGAAGGGTACGCCGGCGCCCGTTGAGTAGGGTCCGGTGCCGGTCGCGGCCCTCCGGCTTGGGTCGTGACAATGGAGCAGCTGGAGGACACTATGGTAGGAATCGCACTGCAAGAAAGGTCATGGAAGCCGGTTTCTTTTGGCCTACCTTGTACAAAGATGCTCGGACATATGTAGCTGCATGTGACAAGTGTCAAAGGACAGGTATCATCAACAAGAGGGATGAGATGCCACTAAACTCCATTCTGGTATGTGAAACTTTTGATTTTTGGGGCATTGACTTCATGGGTCCGTTTCCATTGTCTTTTCACATGAGTATATCCTAGTAACTGTTGATTACGTCTCTAAATGGGTCAAAGCAATTCCTACTAGGACCAATGATGCTTGGGTGGTGTGTGAGTTCTTACGAAAAAACATCTTTACCCGATTTGGGACACCTTGACTACGGGTCACACTTTGTGAATAGACAATTTGCTGCACTGCTTTCCAAGTATGGGGTCACACACAAAACAGAAACCCCACACCATGCCCAAACTAGTGGGCACGTTGAAGTGGCTAACTGTGAAATAAAATAAATTCTTGAAAAGACGGTTAGTGCTTCTCTCAAGGATTGGTCTGTAAAAGTGGAAGAAGCTCTATGGGCGTATAGAACTGCATTCAAAACAACCATAGGGACTTCACCATTCAAATTAGTGTATGAAAAATCGTGTCATATACCTGTTGAAATAGAAGATAAAGCTTACTGGGCTGTTAAGACGCTTAATCTCGACTTAGTCTTAAAGGCAAACACAGATTGGCGCAGATGAATGAATTAGAGGGGTTTAGACTGTACGCGTATGAAAATGTGCGTATCTTTAAAGAAAAGGCCAAGAGGTGTGATCTCTGATTAAACCAAGGGAATTTCAGGAAGGAGACAAAGGCTTACTATACAATAGTAAACTTAGATTATTCCCCCGAAAGTTCAAATCAAGATGGACAGGTCCGTATGTGGTGAAACGTGTCTCACCGTACGGCGCTGTTGAAATTTAGGATGAAGGAGGGAATGAAAGCTTTAAGGTGAATGGGCACAGGTTAAAACAGTACGTTTTTGGAGGATTTGACAAGCAATCCTCTAGCATTGTGATCAATTGAGCCTAAGTGACGGAGTCAAGCTGACGACTATAACTCATAACTACTTCTAACCAGTTTTCTTGCTTTTGTAGAATAGTTAAACAATTGTTTTTCAAGATTTTCAGAATTTGGGAATGTTGGTACTTGTTTGGGAAGGTATAAGCATATATTGAATAGAAAATAAGTACATAATAAAGTCGGGGTGCAACCGGTGGCCTAAAACTCAAAAAGTTCCAGAACTCTAAGAAAATTGGCCTAGCGCGCCGCATGGGGAGCCGTATGGGGCGACTCACCGGGCCAAAATGCTCGCCTAACGTTATTTTCAAAAAAAACTAGAAATACACATTACCTCGTTGTATGGGGCGTCGCACCCAGCGACGCGGCAGCACAATTTTTTTAAAAAAAAAATCTATTTTGTTTACCTTTATATCCATATTCACCAACCTTTTTCTCACATCTCTCATTCCCTCTCTCTCTCTCTATCACATTCCAAATTCCTCTAGCTTCTCCAATTCCTTCATTCTTCCAGATTTTTCTCATCTACATCAATTGTCAAGGTATGTTTCTCTTCTCATCTATTTTCTTTTAGTAGTAATATAAGTTGTTTGAGTTCATACCCTAACCCTAGCTAGTTTTTCAAATTCTTTTTGTTTATGTTCATTTAGGGACAAATTTCTTACATAAAATTGTGTGTTTTTCATTGTTCTTATAATTAAAGGTTATCTTTTTGTTGTGAGATTTGATAGTGCTGAATTTGTTTTTCTTTTTCCTGCGACGGGGTTTAGTGTGGTAGCCAATATAGCCAATTTAGTGGTGCTGTGATTGTTGTAGGGTGGTTGATTGATATATTTAAGGAGTAACCTTTCAATAATCAGAGTTGCACAGTGATGTATATTTTCTTGCCTACCTTGTGTTTGATGAAATATCACAAGGACAATTGAGCTTAATTTGGGGGGATAATTATGAGAATTTGGTAAGGCTTGACAATAAGAGTGGAGAGAGCGGTCATGCTTATTTTTGTGAACCTTTAACATGTTACCCTTTGTGTGTTTTGTATGGTGATGCTTTTTTATTTATGAGTTTGTAGTGATCAATTAGTATAACTTCTTAAGCAACTACGAAAGTGTTATGTGTTTGTATTGGATTAGCATAGTTTGTGGCAATGTAGTCTCACTATAATGAGTGGTAAGTGTGGGGTTTGTCGGCAAGGCATTTCGTGTTTTAAAAAAAAGGGATAGTCTGGGTTCCCGATATACATTGTGATTGTGAATATGCCAAAAACATAAGTACGGGTGGTTACATTGTTTGGTCTTACTTTGCTTTAAGAATTTTGGCTAAGGTTGTTCGTCTTTTGCAGGTACGATGTCTCGACGCCCTAGCAAACGTTCCAACACAGGTTCTTCAGAAGCTGCCCCTAGTAGCCAGCGAGGAGGTAGACGGGCACAACGCCCTGACCTGGTGGAGGAGGAAGATGAGCGCATTGACCCAGATGCAGACTTAGTGCCAGACAGTAAATACAACATCAGGGCCGTGCCAGCTCATGGTAGGCAATGGTTTCGGACCTTTGTTCCAGTAGTAAGTCCTGACCCAAAAGTGGGGATCGACGATGGAAAGCTTGTATGAAAGTACCCAATGATCTACAACAATATCAGGTACTTGAGTTTTGAAACCTTGTTTCATCCTGGTGAATCGGTGAATGGGAACATGGTTAAGGAATTTTATGCAAACTGGCAACCTGAGGCCAGCTTAGATATTTTATATGAAGTCCAAGTGCGCGGAAAAACAATTACATTCTCTTCCCCAGTAATCAACCAAACCATGGGGTTCACAGAGCATTCACATCATTTATTCAGAAGGCTGATGCGTCGACCACCATATACTGATATTAGACACCAGTTGTGTGGCGCGGATTCTCTTGCCACCTGGTCACGAGATGCTTATGAATTCCACAAAGATATGAAAAAGAGTCATTTCCAGCATCCTGCCCGAGTTCTGCTAAGGCAGATAAATGCAAAGATCATGCCTACTGAGTACGACACTAATGTCTCAAGGATGAACGTGTGTCTAATTTATGCTCTCTTGACTCGGATTAAGCTTGATATGGGTAAGATTATGCTCGAGCACATGTCTCGAGTGCGGCCAATGGGGGACCACCGCCTGTATTTTCCAAGTATGATCACGCGGCTTCTACGGACGCACCATGTAGAGGAGGACTTCCATTATGATAGGACTATCCAGGTGATGCGGCCCATTTAACCTTTTGATATTACAGCTGTGACGGACCCACTTGCTGCTGCCGTTAATGTTGACCAGCGATTTGTTCGTGTGGAGGAGACACTACATCTGCTATTTACAGATATGCACCTACACGTAACTAGAGGTAAGGTTGATCTGGTAGAATTACCGGAGGACCATCCCCTCTCTGCAGTCACTCAATAGTGGTTGGGCTTAACCAATGGGGCATAGATACCACTGGACGAAGATGTCAACTCCATTCCCTCTGATGATGAAGAGTATATCCGAACCTTTGAAGGTGGTGATGAAGACTAGGCGACAAGCCTCAGGGAGTTAGCTTTTCAGTTTTTTTCTTTTATTTAGTCATTTCATTGAGGACAATGAAATCTTTAAGTGTGGGGTGAGCTGTTGCCCCTATGTAATGCTATTTGTACTTGTGTTAGTTGTTTCTTGATTTAATTGTTTACTTGGTTTGTATTGTTAGCTTTGACTTTCCAATCGAGGGGGAAATATAAAAAATAAAATAAATAAAATAAAATTATTAGTATAAAACATAATTTTCCATCTAAGATAGTGTAATAATTAAACCTTGGTTTTTCTTTGTGCCGCGGTTCTTTTCCAAGGTTTTTGTTTGAACCGGGTGTACTTAGTTTTCCATGGTTAGGAATCATGAAGTCTTATGCCGTGCAGTAATTGGAGATAATTTTTCTTGCCTGTATTATGCCTTGAGAATAGTAAGTGCTTTAGTTGTGACGCTTAGGCTCAGTAATTGGAGATAATTTTACTTTTATATAAGCACCATAAATTATTTGATCTTACTTTGCTTAACTACTTTGATTAGAGTATCTTGATGAGTCCGATCCTGAGTGAGTTTTGTGCCATGTGTGTGTGAGATTTTGTGTATTCTGTGCATTGCATTTGATGTCTAGAACTTGCCCTATGCGTTTGCAAAGCGAAATAGTAGTTTTATTCAGTCTTGAAAGTGATATAGGCGTTTCGTTGTTGAGCCATTTATATGTTGTACTCACCTAATTATTATGTATCTTAGTTAACCCCTTTGAGCCTGTAATCATGTTTTCTTGGCAACCACATTACAAGCCTTACCCATTTTACCTCCCGTGAGCACTTGAATTTGTTATAAACCTTGTAAAAGTTAAAGTGTGGGGTTTCGGTTTGGCTTTTAAGTGAAAGTATTGAAATAAGGAGAAAGGTGCACTATTTTGAAAAAGTAAGAGCCACTTAAATTGAAAGAGAAAACGAAAAAAAAAATATATATATATATATATAGTCATTGATAGTGATAACTCTTGATGTATTTGTGCTTAAAGAAGTCGGGATTTGACATATATTTATATTTATATAAAAGGTGGAATTATGGTTTGACATAAGTGTGGGGTTTTGAACGGTCAATTGTGTGTATTGAAGTGCTTAGGGAGGTGTAGTCATTATATCCAAATGTATCTTACCCGTCCCGCAGCCTACATTACAACCAAATAAAGTCCTACTTGATCCTTGACTGAATAAGCTCAATTAGTAAAGTAGTACACTACGGGCAAGCTTATGGTATATTCTTTGTGGCGCATGAATTTCATTTCTGAGAATGAGTTAATTCTTTCTATCTTGAGTTCCTATGTGTTCTTGAATTTTATTGTGCGTCGAACTACTCTCTATTGTTTGTGTGAGGGAACATAATTTATGAAGGTAAGGTAAAGTCTTTGACCTCTATATTAGAGTAAGTGAGCAGGTGTGAAAAAAGCGTAGTACCTGTGAGTCAAAATTTCGAGGGAAGGATGTTACTTTAGAGTTCTTAGTCTATTTTAAATATTCTTGAAATGATGCGTAACGGAAGTTGTCTGATAAGAAGGTAGTCTCTATGTGAAGTGCAAGTTGATTGCTCGAGGAAGAGAAATGGTTTAAGTGTGGGGTGTTGATGGTAGGCTAGAAACTCGTATTTTAACCGTAGTATTGCACTCAAATTACTGTATTTTACCTAGGTGTTGAACTTTAATTGGTAGTGTTTTTGCACTTATTGTGAGTTTTATGCCTTATAGAGGTGATTCCGAGTGATATAACCATGATGGAGCTAATCCGAGATATTTGGAGCTTTGAAGTCTGAGTAGAAGCCAAAGCAATTAAGCCGTGATCATGTTCGGGGGTCGAAGACCAAATCCGGACGTCAAAAATTGGAGAAATAAAATAGCTCTAAGAAAAATGCACTATCACGCATATGAGGCGTCGCGAGGCGCGGCGAGGCAGTACAAATTGTGCTTAGAATTGTATTTGCAACCTGTTCTGGAAATTGTTACAGTCGCGCCGCATGCTGAGGCGCGGCATGTGGCACGGTAGTCCAAAATCCTTAGAGTATTTTCCATTTCCGCTAAATAAGGGTAGTTTGGGGGTTTTTTTGGACTTCGGTTTAAAGGCACCAAAAACACCCTTTTTCAGGATCTTTTGACCTAGAGAAGATTGGAGAGACACCAAGGGAGAAGACTCAAGAATTCATCAAGATTTCAATCTACAATCGGTGCAATACGAGAGTTTGTATCAAATCTTTAGAATTCATGTTTTCTTTGTTCTTAAACTTATTTGAGATATCCTACTCTATTGTTATGGAGTAATTTCCATTTGGGTGTTGATAAATATGGTGTTTCAATAGCTTGATTAGGGATTCGATTCTTGATACTTGCTAGAATTAATTGATGGAGATTGATTTGTATTGTGGAGTTATTAGTATTTTGCTTAATCGAAAGAGAAGTTTGATATTAAATTTTTGCACATCTTATGCTCTAGTTTAAATTCATGATTCAAATAGGTAATCGAAGGAGCCTATTGAATTGTTGATTGAACGAGAAAATAGGGAATATTCGTGAGAAATTACTCTTTAGATGATAAACATCATTTTTATTCTTGCAATTGTTTACCATGCTTCAAATTGGGTTAATTACTGAAACTAGTGTTTAATAGAAGGAGGAATATTAGCTTCAAGTGTAATTTGATAATCGGTTGAATTTGTAAGAATCGATCGTATTATAGAGTGAACTAACTCATGAATTAGTCCCGAGTCAGTTATCATGCACCTATCTGGTCAATTACCCTTATTTTCCTCATAAATATTTCTTCATGCTCACTTGCATATTTTAGCGATCAATTGTTTTTTGCTTGAACTTCAATAGTTAATCGTAGTAATAGATATCCAACCAAGTGTTAATTTTCCTGCATAGTAATC
This sequence comes from Nicotiana obtusifolia, assembly GCA_002018475.1. NCBI lineage: Eukaryota > Viridiplantae > Streptophyta > Magnoliopsida > Solanales > Solanaceae > Nicotiana > Nicotiana obtusifolia. Next base: position 54,377 of record MCJB01038824.1, read on the forward strand.
AATTGGAGATTATTTAAACACTGTTTAATTTCAATCCCTGTGGAGAGGATAATTAATCTATACTATCTTTGACTAGCGAGCACAATTTAAGTGTGTGTTTTGCGTTCGTCAGTTGACTATGTGAGATATTATCTATGTTAAAAATCTTGTCTAGTTATTGCTTATCTGTTTGAGACATGATAAGGCTATTTTTTCTATGTTAAGCTATTTGCCTTAGTCTTAGTCATACTTTTTTGTCATGATATTATATCTGCGTATTGTATCTCTATCTATGTGCACTCTTTATATGTTATCTTACATGTTGGTCATGTCCTTGTGTGTGTGACACGGGTTTGAATTGAGTTGTGGCACGTTGGTGCATTTCGTGTGATATTGTGATTATGATACTGTGAGATGTAAGCATATTGAGACTTGAGCAGATTGATGACTGATCTTGGACCATAGGGTCATGTTGAGATTAGCTGTGAGGTGACGCTTGCATCAAGTACCCATATTGGGCAGAGTGATATTGATTATTGACTTTTGATCCGATTAGTACTTAGGCTAGGATCTGCCCCTCTAGAGTCAGGTAATAACTGTCAGCGCAGGCACTTGATATGTGATTAGTGAGGGGCTTATTCCAAGCACCCGTATAGTGTGTTTTGTGTGTGTGTGTGTGTGTGTGTGTGTGTGATTCAGGGACATGTTAGCCAGGCACCGTGAGTGTGCTGAGAATATGATTAAGGGATACTTGTGCCAGGCACTATGTGCTAAGATTTTCTAAACTTGATGATTAAACGTGATGTTGTATATTTTGGCATGTATACTTTTCAGGCAGGCATAAAGTTGTATTTTTTTCATACTTATTGGCTCTTGATGTCTCTGTTTGATTTGTAGATCTTGGAATGACAGTTTAATTTGATAAATCCATGTTTACATGATTTCTGAGGAAAAATTGACGTCTTGATTGATATACTTGAAAAGTATGCTTATTTCTCCTCTTATTGTGATAAGGTTGAACCTGATATTACTTGAGTTGCTTTCCTTTTTGCCAATATTATGATGTTATTATTGTTATTAGCTATTGAAGATCACTGGACCTTGCCAAGCTCGCCACTACTTTCAGCCTGAGGTTAGGCTTGCGATTTATTGAGTGCATGGGTCGGCTGTACTCATACTATACTCTGCACTTCGTGTGCAGATCCACGTGTTGATGATCGTGGTGGTTGCCACTTAGTTGTATCTGGACATTGTGGAGATTTCGAGGTAGCTCTGTTATTCCATTCGCAGGCCTAGAAGTTCCCTTTTTTATATCATGTTATTATTGGTAAGCCTTCTAGATAATATTGGATTTTGTTCAGGCTTTGTATTTATTATACAGAGCTCATACACTCGGTGACACTAGATCTTGGGGTGGATTTCGGTTAAATCACTATTTTGACTTCAATTTCTTACGATATTCTTATATTGAGACTATTTAATACTATTATTGTATTTTATTTTTGTATATTTGTTATTTGCTTGCCTAGCAAGCGATGATAGGCACCATCACGGTCCCGATGAGATTTTGGGTCGTGACAGTTTTTATCAGAGTACTAGGTTGCATAGGTCTCGTGAAGCAAGTCTAGTAGAGTCTTGCGTATCAATACAGAGATGTCTATACTTATCTTTGAGATGCTACATGATTGTTAGGAAAACTTATCTTTCTTTCATTCTCTGTCGTGTAGAATTTATATCCCCAAGTCTAAATCTTTGCTTTTCTATTTTCTCGTAGATTGTGAGGACACATTCTTCCGATACAGTTGAGCAGGCGTGGTACCTCAGGCGGGGGGCGCAAGAGGCCCGGGCCAAGGTAGAGGCAAGGGTGAAGCACGCGCTGCAACTAGGGGCCTTGCTTGAGCAGTTGCTGTAGAACCACTAGTTTATCATTCACCACCACCCAATAGAGGAGCTTTTGTGCAGTCTTCACTCAATGGACTTGCAGAGTAGAATTCTCATCGCACTCCATCTCTTCAGGGTTCTTAGGTACGAGGTTCTTCCGATGGATATTTTGGTTCACGGGATTTGACTCAGGCCCCGTAATCATTTTTAGTCAGAGGTTGCTCTGAGTGTGGTGATTTGGGGCATGTCAGGAAATATTGTCCCTGTTTTCACAGAGGTTTAGGGAAGTAGGAAGGTCAGACTATGATTCACGCGTCAGTTGATATACCACCCGCTCAGCTAGCTCGATGTAGTGCTCATCCAGGACATGGTCATCCTAGAGGGAGAGCTCAGTCTAGTGGAGGTAAAGCCAGATGCTATGCATTCCTAGGGAGGACCACATTGCATCTGATACTATTATTAGAGGTATTGTTTCTGTGTGCCATAGAGATGCTTCGGTATTGTTTGATCCCGGCTCTACTTATTCATATGTGTCATGATACTTTGCTTCTTGTTCCTATTTATATATCTACATCGGTTGGGGATTCCATTGTAGTGGATTGAGTTTATTGGTCCTGTGTGGTCATTATATGTGGTTTTGACATGAGGGCGAACTTTCTATTAGATATGGTGGATTTTGATGTGATCATAGGTATGGATTTGCTAAGACCATAACGTTGGCGGGGTTGCCGAGGCTGGAATGGAAGGGTTCTCTTGGTTTTACTCCTAGCAGAATGATCTCATTTTGAAGGCTTAACGGATTGTTGAGAAGGGATGCTTGGAATATCTAGCTTTTTTCAGAGATGTTAGTGTTGATACTCCTATTGTTGAGTCAGTTCCAGTGGTAAGGGAGTATCCAGATGTGTTTCTTATAGACCATGCATGCCACCCGATAGGGATATTTATTTCGGTATTGATTTGGCACCAGACTCTCATCTTATCTCTATTCCACCGTATTGCATGGCTCATCCTAAGTTGAAGGAATTGAAGGAGCAGCTACAAGAGTTGCTGGATAAGGGGTTCATCAGGCCTAGTGTATAAACTTGGGGTGCGTCGGTGTTGTTTGTATAGAAAAAGGATGGGTCTATGAGAATGTGTATTGACTACAGGCAGTTGAATAATTTTACCATCATGAACAAGTATCCATTGCCAGACATTGATGATTTATTTGATTAGCTTTAGGTGCTAGGGTATTCTCAAAGATTGATTTGAGATCGGGGTATTACCAGTTGAAAATCAGAGATTCAGACATCCCTAAGACGACTTCCATGACAAAACTCGTTATGGGAATTATGAGTTTTTTATGATGTCTTTTGGTTTGACTCACGCCTCAGCAGCCTTCATGCATTTGATGAACATTGTGTTCCATCCTTATTTGGATTCTTTTATCATTGTGTCCATTGATGATATATTGGTGTATTCTCGTAGTAAGGGGAGCATGAGCAGCATTTGAGGATTGTGCTTCGGACTTTGAGGGAGAAGAAACTGTATGCTAAGTTTTCCAAGTGTGAGCTTTGGTTGGATTTGGTGGTATTCTTAGGCCATGCAGTGTCTAGTGATGAGATCAAGGTGGATCCAAAGAAGATTGAGGCAATTCATAATTGGCCCAGACCTTCTGCCGCTACTGAGATCAAGAGCTTTCTAGGTTTGGCTGGGTACTATTGTTGTTTTATCTAGGGATTTTCATCTATAGCAGCTCCATTTTCTAAGTTGACACAGAAGTGTGCTCCGTTCAAATGGTCTGACGAGCGTTAGGAGAGCTTTCAGAAGCATAGATTGCTTTAACTGCAACTCTAGTTTTGGTGTTGCCCACAGGATCGGTGATGTATACTGTCTATTGTGATGCTTTACGTGTTGGCCCTAGGTGTGTGTTGATGCAAGCTGGTAGGGTGAATACTTATGCGTCGCTCCAGTTAAAACCCCATGAAAGAACTATCTAGTACATGATTTAGAGTTAGTAGCTATCGTGCACGCGCTCAAATTTGGAGACATTATTTATACATCATGTCTCATGAGGTGCATACAGATCATCGGAGTCTTCAACATCTATTCAAGCAAAAGGATTTAAAGTTGAGGCAGCGGAGGTGGTTGGAGTTATTGAAGGATTATGATATTGCTATCTTGTATCACCCGGGGAAGGCAAATGTGGTGGCGAATGCCTTGAGTAGTAAGGCGGAGAGTATGGGGAGTTTGGCATTTATCCTAGCTATGCAGCGACCTTTGGCTATGGATGTTCAGGCTTTGGCTAACAGATTTTTGAGATTAGACATTTCTAAGCCTAGTAGGATTCTCGTTGGTGTTGTTGCACAGTCCTCCTTGTTTGAGAACATCAAGGATCTCCACTATGACGATCCTCATCTGCAAGTCCTTAAGGACACGGTGCAGCGAGGTGATGCTAACAAGGTGACTATTGGAGAGGATCGTGTATTGTGACTTCAAAGTTGGATTTGTGTTCCTAATGTGGATGGTTTGGGGGTGTTAAATTTTGAGAAGGCTCATAGTTCTTGTTATTCTATTCATCCAAGTACTATGAAGATGTATGGTGGTTTCAAGTAGCATTATTGCTTACAGAGGATGAAAAAGGAAATTGTTGGATATGTTACGCAGTGTTTGAATTATCAGCAGGTCAAGTATGAGCATTAAAGACCGGGTGGTTTGCTTCAGAAGTTAGAGATACCGGAGTGAAACTGGGAGCGCATTACCATGGAATTTGTGGTAGGGTTGCCATGGAGATTCAACGTTGTTTGGGTCATTGTGGACAGGCTGACCAAGTCTGAGTATTTCATTCCAGTCATGACATCCTACACTTTGGAGTAGTTGGCTAAGATCTATATCAGAGAGATTATCCGCTTGCATTGAGTTCTTGTGTCTATCATCTCGGATCGAGGCACTCAATTTACTTCGCACTTCTAGAAAGCTATTTAGTGTGAGTTGGGCACACAAGTTGAGTTGACTACTGCGTTTCACCCTCAGACATACGGGTATTCCGAGCGACCATTCAGATTTCGAAGGATATGTTGAGGGTCTGTGTTATTGAATTGGGAGGCTAGTGGGATCAGTTTCTTTAATTAATAGAGTTTGCATATAAAGCTATTAGTCAAGCATCCAGATGGATCTATATGAGGCCTTAGATGGGAGGCGATGTTATTCCCTGGTTAGTTGGTTTGAGCCTGGTAAGGCTAGGTTATTGGGCACATATTTAGTTCGTGATATTTTGGAAAAGGTGAAGTTGATTCAGGAGCGACTTCGTACAACGCAGTTTAGGCAAAAGAGATTTATGCTGATAGGAAGGTTCGTGAAGTGGCTTTCATGGAGGGTGAGAAAGGTTCTTCTCCACGTTTCACCTATGAAAGGTGTGATGAGATTTGGGCAGAAGGGCAAGTTGAGCCCTTGGTATATTGGTCCATTTGAGGTGTTAGAGAGAGTTGGTGAGATGGCTAGAGTTCACCGGTGTTTCATGTATCCATGCTTCGGAAGTATTATGAGGATCAATCACATGTGTTGGATTTCAGTTCAATGCAGTTGGATGAGAAACTGAATTATGAAGAAGATCCGATGGCCATTTTGGATAGGCAGGTACAGAAGTTGAGGACAAAAGATCTTACATCAGTGAAGGTCCAGTGGAAAGGTCAACTGGTCAAGGAGACAACTTGGAGATCGAGCATGATATGCGGAGCAGATACCCTCATCTTTTTGACATCCCAGGTACGATCTAAACACGTTCGAGGATGAACGTTAGTTTAAGAGGGGAAAATGTAAGGATCCGGCCGTTCGTTTTGTGTATTTGAGCCTCATTTTTCCTATTTGATTCTTCCCTTATGCTTTTTTGTTATTTTATGTCTTGCAGGGATGGACAGTTTGGTTTCAGGAAGATTTTGGAGTGAACTGGAACACTTAGTTCCATTGTTGGAAGCATAAGTTGTAAGAGTTTACCAATATTTGACGTTTGTGTAAAGGATCTCGGATTGGTGTGTGACGGTTCCAATAGGTTCGTATGGTGATTTTGGACTTTGTTCTATATCCGAATTTGGATTTAGAACTTCCTAGGATGTCTTGGCTCTAATTGCCAAAAATTAGAAGTTTGAAGGTTCGGAAAGTTCATATGTTTGTTCTAGGGTTGACTTTGATGATATCAGATTTGAATTGTGGTTCTGGAACTTGGAATAGGTTTATTTTGTTATTTGGGACTTGTGTGCAATGGAATTCGGTTTGGTTAGGCTTAAATTGAACGCTTGGTTTGAAGTTTAAAAATTCTTAAACTTAAGAAAGTTTCAATTTGTGGTTTGATCTTCGATTCGTAGATATGATGGTCTCGTATGAGTTTGGAGGCTCTACTTCTTAAGAGAGTGGATATTGGGGTTTTGGAAGTCGGTTTGAACTCGATTTTGAAATCTAATCACATGTTTGGACTCGTGGGGTTATTATTAGTTCAGATCTACCACTTGACTCGGGTTTTGACCATGTAGGCCCGGGTTGACTATTATTGACTTTTTGGGAATTTAATAAAGATCAAAACTTTATTGTTTGGAATTAATTCCTATAGCCTTGTATGACGTTATTAAGTTGTTTTTGGCTAGATTTGACCCGTTTAAAGGTTGATTCGAGTGGCATGAGATTTTTGGAGTATTGATTCTCGCGTATTCGGGTAAGTATCTTGCCTAAGTTTGGCTTGAGGGGTTTTTTCCGTAAGCTATGATGTTTGCTATGTGTTGGAGATGACGCATGTAGGAGGCGACGAGCGTATGTGCATGCACCGTAGTTATTCATGATCCGGATAGACTTTAGGCTATTATATGCCTTTTTTGCTATCATGCCTCTTTAATACCGTATTTTCTTCACTTGTTTGACTATATGAGCTATTATCCATGCTATAAATCATGTCTAGTTTATTGCTTATCTGTTGGAGACATGATAAGGCTATTTTTACTATGTTGAGCTATTTGCCTTAGCCGTAGTCATACTTTTTAATCATGATATTATATTCGCGTGTTGTATCTCTGTCTCCGTACACTCTTTATATGTTATCTCACCTATAGGTTGTGTCCTTGTGTGTGTGGCACGGGTTTAAGCTGAGTTGTGGCACGTTGGTACATTCTGTGCGGTATTCTGTGAGATGTGAACATATTGAGCTTGAGTGGATTGATGATCGATCTTGGGCCATAGAACTGTGTTGATATAAGGTGTGAGGTGATGCTTGCGTCAAGGTCCTATATTGGGCTGAGTGATATTGATTGTTAACTTTTGATCTGCTCAGTGTTTGGGCTAGGATCCGCCCCTCCGGAGTTAGGTAATAACATGTGAGTGCAGGCACTGATATGTGCTTAGTGAGGGGCTTATGCTAGGCACCCGTACAGTACTCTCTGTGTGTGTGTCTCTGTGAGAGATATGATTCAGGGACATATTAGCCAGGCACCGTGAGTGTGCTGAGAATATGATTGAGGAATACTTGTGCCAGACACTATAAAAGTGCTGAGATATCGTATACTTGATGATTAATTATGATGTTGTTGATCTTGGCATATATACTTATCATGCAGGCATAGAGTTGTATTTTTTTTCATACTAATTGGTACTTGAATGTCTCTATTTATTTTTTAGAGCTTGGAATCGTAGTTTAATTTGAAAATCCATGTTTAGGTGATTTTTGTGAAATAATTGATGTCTTGACTGATATATTTGAAAAGCATGCTTATTTCTCCTACATATTGTGATAAAGTTGAACCTGATATTACTTGAGTTGCTTTTTCTTTTTGTCATTATTATATTATTATTATTGTTGTTAGCTATTGAAAATGAGTATTGGACCTTGCCAAACTTGTCGCTGCTTTCAGCCCGAGGTTAAGCTTGCTACTTATTGAGTACATAAGGTCGTTGTACTCATACTATACTTTTGCACTTTATGCGCAGATCCACGTGTTGCTGATCGTGGTGGTTGCCACTGATTCGTATCCAGACTTTGTGGAGATTTCGAGGTAGCCCTGTTGTTCCATTTGCAGTCCTTGAAGTCCCCTCTTTATATCATGTTATTAATGTTCTGTCTTCCAAACAGTATTATATTTTGTTCAGACTTTATATTTAGTATTCTATAGTGCTCTTGTACTCGGTGACACCAGATCTCGGGATGAATTTTGGTTGTATCGTTATTTTGACTTAAGTTATTTTTGTTATTCCGCTATTGAAACTATTTATTATTATTGTTGAAGTTTATTTTTGTATATTTATTGTTGGCTTGCCTAGCAAATGGTGTTAAGCGCCGTCATAGCCCCAGTGGAATTTTGGATCATGACAAGTTTTGACGATCACAGGACAATAATGTGTGAGTAATAAGTTTATCAAGAAATTTGAGAAGACCGTGATAGAAATTCTAAGTTTATTGTTTACAAATATGAGGACAAATACTTCATCCTAGAAAAAAACTCCAACGGCATCGATAGGAACTCGTTAGAAGTTCAAAATATCACAAGTACCTAACTCAAGGCTGAATTAGTTATTTTTGGTAGGGAGCTTTGAAACCCTCATAGTGCATACAAATTCAGATTAGTCGGACAAACTGGTTCCGAGTACCGGATGCAACAAAAGAAAACTACAGATGACTGATGATTCAAAGAAGGAAGCTCAAAAACAAGAAGGAAGAATAAAAAAGGATTGGCCAAATTCATAGTCAGCCCCCTGAACTAGTCAAAAGATTTCAATTAGACGCCTAAACGAAGCCTATGACATAGGGAACACTTGATCCATGGTCAAATTTCAACTAAAAAGGGAAGTATAGTAAAAACAAGAGAATAGCAGAGAAAATTGAGACTAGAATAAATATTATTGACATCCAAAACAATATTATTAAATGTTAACTTCTCCTTGGATGACAATGTGTTTGGTTAAAACCTCTAAATATGGAAAGATCCACGCGAAGTTAATGGAGTATAGACATCCTGTAATTTTATTTTATTTTTGTAAATTTTTATCTAATCCCATATTTAGGCCAAAGGCATCCTTGCCTGACAAATGAAATGAGTGATTTCATATATTGAGACAGTAACGTGTCCACCAAGTTTCATCTTGTCAAATAGGATAGGCTCTTGAAACAAATCAAAGGAGGCTTAAGTTTCAGGTTGTAGAGAAAGCATAACTCGGGCATTGATGACAAGTGGCGACAAGAATTTGCAAAGAAAAAAGGCAGAGCTTGAAGATCATACTTATCCAAAATTAGAGGTACAAAAAATTAATAAATCGCATCAAATCGATAATTCGAATCAAATCGGAAAAAAAAATGACTGTGATTTGATTTGATTTGATTTGGTATTGGAAAAAAAAACCCTACCATAATTGATTTGATTTGATTTTAACTAAAAAAAGTCAAATCGAAACCAAAACCAACCCGATAGTATATTTATACAATTTTTAAAAATATTTTATACATATAAATATTTATTGTAATATAATTTATAAATATTTTTTAAACAAAATAAAGGATTTGACTGATAGAACAAGTACAATAAAAAATCAAAGGTAAGAAAAAAAGGTGGTGGAACGGGTACAAAAATCTTAGATTGTATAATAGAAGTCTTCTGTTTAAGTGGCTACAGAGATATGATGATGAAAAGCAAGAAGTTTAAATATAAAATATAGTAAGATGGAGTGTTGGAGGCCAAATCCTGTTCTAGCTTTGGTAGAGGAGCAATTTGGAGAAATATCAGTAGGATGTGGCAGGGAATTTCAACAGTATGGTAAGATGGAAATAGGGAATGGAAGGAGAATAAAATTTTGGAAGACAGACGCACCTGTATGAAAGTCAGTTAAAGGACAGGTTATCTTGCTCATATGTCAAGGGCTGGATGGACAATGGGAGACTCAAAGATCAGTTCGCTACTTTGTACATTTTAGCAGTAAACAAAAACTGCTAGGCTATTGATTGTTTTTGCAGGAAAATGGATGGCAGCTGAATTGTAGGAATGACTGGGAACTCAATGAAGTCAGCCAGGAAACAATGGTACCTTTTCTGTTAAGAGCTGCTACAACATGTGACAATTGGGATGGGGATTAATGGCAATGGATGATGCTTCGTCACTGTGCGTTTACCTGGCAGATCTGGACAACGTTTTAAAATATTTTTGGAGTTCAATGGGCCATGCCATATGAGGTGAAGAGTCTACTGCACAAAAATTTAGTACTAGCAGTAGCAGATTAAAAAGACCTGGAGAGCTGTCCCGTTATGCATCACGTGGAGTACTTGCCTTGAGAGAAATAAGAGATGCTTTATGGAGAAAACAACATACTAGTATATCTTTTGTAAAATATAGGTGTTTACAGAATTTGTATATTTGGTGTAAGGAACAGATGTAGGGGAGCTTTCTCAACTTGATTTCATAGAAACTATGAGCTGATAGCAATTGTCTTGTGGATGTAATCTTTCTGCTGTACTTTTGCAGTACCTCCTTGGTACTGGCTTTAATAAAACACCATTATCTTATCCAAAAAAAGAAAACTGCTATACTTTTTCTTCCCCTATAAAGGATAAGTCGATCTGCTATACGTTTTCTTCACCAATTGCTTAGAATGGTAATTCTTTCATGTGATAATAACTGGACATATTGACATGGATAAAACAGGTATGATGAGGTGTTCATACATTGAAATTGGTGTAATGATCAACTGATTTTCCAGAAAGTATGCTCGGCCTAGTCTACTAGATGAGCTCCATGCTTTTAACCAAGCGACTCACACCTAGCCACTTGAAGTCCCCAAAGTATGGACATGGCCTTAGAACTAGCGTGGTAAGTTTATAGTTGAGGTGCATGTACTACTTCTTCCTTCCAAATCTGAAGCTTGGACCTAGGTGAAAAAAGGTACTAAAAACTAACAGAACAACTGTCGTATTTATTGCACCAACAGTATCTACAAGATGAATATATAACTAGAAGAGAAGTAATTACCCCATTGATAAAGTATGGAACGTCCAGCAATTCAGGACAACAGGGGGAAAAGCAACCTCAAGGTCAAAAGTAAAGAAAGCTTACAGTGAAACCAACATACTCATCAAGAATAGAGGTTAAGGTGTACCATAATGACTTATTCAAGTGTCTTTTTTGTTCACCCTCTTTACTCTAACCTAGCATAGCCAATTTAACCTCCCTAGAACAAAGGATAATAAGGACTACTGAATTACCGACAAGGTTTTTTCCAGACATTTGGAAGAGATATTTATGCATCCAATTCCATCCGTGCTTAAAAGACACCCTCTTTAGTCTAACCTAGTATGGCCAATTCAACCTCCCAACAACTAAAGATAATTAAACTACTGAATTAAGGGCAAGCTTATTTCCAGACACTTGGAAGAGATTTTTGTGCATGAAAGTCAATCCGTGCTTAAAAGACGTTTCCCACTTCTATGCTACCGGAGAAGTGGAAAAATAGTAAAACTTCATGAATGACCATTTTGTGATAGAGAAAGGGTAAGCTCAGCATAAATAAGCATAAATAAAATTCCGACCCAAAGAAACAAGATTGTCAATGAATCAAAAATTGTAAAAGAACTCGTGATAGAGCTGAATGAATAGATCCATGTAACGAGGTAACCACCCATATTGTCCATAAATTAACTTTTAAATACAAACATGCATAGAGCTCTTATTAAATGCGAAAAGACTCTCCATCTAATCAATTATCCATTTGTAATGAATGACAAGTAAAGACAAGCCACACAACGCAATTTAAATAAATCATTTGACCTCCTTATCAGAAAATAATGTCCTCGTCTTTCTGTGAAGCATGGGATAGCAAGTTATGGGCTGTACCTAGCGAAATACCTCTCTTCAAGGAAATTTCTTCTGCAGCCTTCTCTTCTGCATATTGCTTGGAAGCCAGCATCTGTCTCTCTACCTCCCTCTTCTTGTAACCTTGTATCTTCTTCAGACGGAAGAAATCTTCCCTTTCCAGTTCATCAAGTTCCCCTTTGATGTAAAGCACTGTGTTCTCCAACCGTGGCTTCACAACATTTTCCAATGCATTAACCCTCCGATTTGTGGTCTTGATCGCCTCATCAAGAGTCAAGAATGATGTCTGTAGAGAGGCAAGCTCAACAAGCAACTCAATAGATTTCACGTAAGCAGCACGGCAAGCTTGCACCTGTTGGCCCCCTCTAGCTAATCCGGTCAGGTCATTCTTTGTCTCTCCTTCAGAGAAATGCTCGAATTTAGGGAGCTTCACACCTGCAATATTTTCTTGGCGAGATCGAACTTTAATGGTTGCATTCTGGACATTTTCAAGGACAACATGCTTAATGTTGTCGCCAGCAGCATATTTTGCCTCTGTCAGAGCGAAGGAGGAAGTTTTCATGACATCTCCCATTGATTCCTTCGTTGACACAATGTTCTTTAGAATCTGACGGAACTGCACAGTCAAAGCATCACTCTTCTTCTTGAGCAGAGCATGGCCTCTTGTAGCACCAACAAGGCGAGCTTTGATCACACCAAGCATTGTAACTGTAGGAACGACATTCAAACGCTGGCTTTGCCCGGACATTTTGCCAAGCTACTGTAGCTGAAAAGAAGAAAATAAGGATTTCACAAAGAATAATGATCACCTTAATACATGATAGTAAATTGTTCACGAAGTGTAATCTAACAGAACGACACAGTCAGCATGAGATCATTTCTTCACCTATCAACAAAGAAGAAAGTCAATATTTATCTAATATAAAATCACGCCATAAAGGCCAAGAAAAAAAAAAGTGAACAAGATCATCTATGGCAATGTTTGTTAGGTCCAGAAACCACTCTCCTTAGGTTTCCACTAAGAATCTTGTTACAACAATAACAACTAAGTCTCAATGCCAAACAAGTTGAGGTTGGCTGTATGAATCCTCATTGACCATGTCAGTTCATAAGTTCATATAAACTCATCTCATGTCAATATTATACAAAATAAAAAAATCAAATCAAAATCAGAAGTAAAAGTACTAGAAATTCTTTATAGTTTTTACTGACGTATAAATCGTTGGAAGGCTAAACAACTCCAAGAGAAGCATAAGTTTTACTAAGATACAATAAAATTATTAATTACTAGCTATATCGAGATAAATTTCTCTACAATGGTAACCTCAAATCAAGGATTGACTACAATTTTGTACATTAAGGAGTATACTTAACATTCTTAAACCCAATTGCTTAGATTTGAGTATATAATCGATACCAGCCGTTAGCATAACTAGAAGAACTTGGTTATTACTTTTATCTCTTTTTTTGGCCATTTCTTAGGAAAAATGTATAGAGAAGAGCAGATCGGTAAACCATTACAACTTTGTAGCAATTATGAGATGGGAATACAAAGAAGATTACATATTGACTAGTGAAAAAACCAAAAACAAAAAAAAAAAAAAAAAAAAAAAAAAAAAAAAAAAAGCTAAAGAAAATCAACGGTGATGCTTGCTTTATGCAGCGGGAGCACAGACAAATCAAATTAAGAATTGGCATTCTACCTGGGAATCAAGGTAATAATGAGAAGTTTAGAGACAGAGGAGAACTTACAAGTCGAATTCGTCGGAAAGGGGGAGAAAGATCGCGAGGAGTTCAGACACGAATGAGATGGGAGAGGAGCTGGGGTGGGAGTGGGGTCAACTATCAACGTTGCCTTTTAATTTTGTAGCGGGTTTGGATCGATTTGGTATTTGTGACCGGGTACAAGATTGTAAACACTTTAAAGGGACTTCTGCTTTGTCAGCATGAAAAATGTGTTTCCCTTTTTTTCCTTTTTCTTTTTGATTTGACCATCTAGAGTAAGGAAAAAAAAACTATCCGGTGTTCTATGCCGCTCCTAAGTCATTTGTCCAACTAATTGGGATTTGGTGTCAGTATGTGATTTTCCTACTTATTATTTGATATTTGATCATCCCACAAACGTTTTAAATAATTTAGGCAGATGTTATAATCCCGAACCCTAGACCTTGACACCTGACCCCCACCCCTACTTCTACTCCTGACCTCGACCCCGATCGTAATCTCGACCTTGAACTAGAACGCCGAAGCTAAATTTCAATCCCTACCCCGACCTCAACCTTAATGTTTCGGGTAGCGAAGTTCAAATTGAGCGAGGGAAAGGTTGTGAGAGCTGGTGGGACGGAGCGGAGGAGAGGGGGATGAGTCAGGGGAAGGGGGCCAAGAGTAGGTTAGTGGTGGGGAGTTTGCTACGAAGGGGGAGGTGGGCCAGGGCGTGGCGTTAGAGGGTGGGCGAGGAGTGTCGAGGTGAGGGTGGGGGTGGGTAGGGGTGGCCAGGGCGAGATCGAAGGTGCAAGGTGGTAGGTTGGGGTATGGGAGTCCGAAGTGGCGAAGCTGGTGGATTGGAATGTGGCAGTAGTGGTGGAGAAGGTTGAAAGAGAATTTTGAAAGATATTTTTCCTTCTTTTGGTAAGGAATTATTTTTCCTTCAATTGGAAAAAAATGAGTTTATTAGGAAAATATTTTTCATAATATTTAAGTCAATCAAATATAAGAAAATAAAAATTTATACCAAACACGTCATAAATGGGACTTTATTTCAAGACTTAAACCTATCATAAAGGAATGTTTTACCACTGAAATATTAAAGCAATAAATTTATTGTGAAATGATAAGATTCAATTGATTAGTTGTTACTCTATTACAAATTGCCTAGAGTTAGGTTCACACATTCTCGGTATTAATTCGAAGATACACTTGAATTCAATAGCGTATGTAGGATTTTTCATAATTGTTGTTACAATATCAAGAAGTAGGCAAATATGTAAATTATTATAATGATAATCAGTGTTATTTTTATATTTATCTCGAATATTTTTATTATTATATGTATCTAGTAAATATTTCGACAAAGTGATATCTCGTGTCAACATATGAGACTAGGTGTATAAGTCCCTGCTTAAATTATATTTCTTGTTTAGATATCATCAACTTATGGTATCGTTTTCTTTGTTATTTGAATTTGAGGCTATGTTTAAGAGTCCATAATCTCTATAACATCTGAATGATTAAACTGGCCACTTAATGGAATGTATTTCTTCCTTTTGAAAAGAAAAATCACAAGCCTCGACTCACTATCTCCATTGATAAGTCTTGCTGTCCATATAAATTGATAGTATAAATTTCATGCCCACCCTAGAAGAACAGTAAACTAATCGTTTAACTGATACATATAAAATAAATAATGTTGAGATAGAGAAGACCCAATTTTATTTATTTTATGTGACAAATTTATAATAACTCAACTGGTTCAATTAGTCTAGTTCTTTTTTCATTCCTGTATAAATCTCGTATGGATATCTCTAGAAGACCCGATGTTATTCCTACATTTCTCTTCTTTTCTTATTTCGCTCATCTTTTTCATGAATCCTAACCAATGCAGCATGAACCGCCTAGCTATTGAGTATTCTACAACACTTAAAATAAAAAATAAAATAGAATTTAAATTGATCGAGAAAAAGAACCGTGCTAGTTAGAATTTGGGGGAAAGATAGAGAGCTCTTTAGGCTTTCCTGATCAAATTGAGAGTTTGTTTTTCCAGTCCATGAATATGCCGCATCCAGCAGTTCATTTGTCGAGTGCACGATCATGACAAGATTCGAGGAAGAAGCCCCCGGTCACACCTTCCATCCAGAGAAGGTAAGTTCAAAACCTATTATTTCTTTTTCTATTTATTCACATCCTCACTCGAATAAGGATAAACCAAAAAGAATATGTGAATTTTTCCTTACTAATATTATAAAGTGACTTTTTTATACTCCAAATAAAGTGAATTTTTTTTTATTAATTTTTTCTTGATTTATTTCATTATTTGAAATGTATTTATTTATCAATTTGTTTGTTGATTCAAGAAAGGGTTGTGTATAAATTCTGGGAATATTAATGATAGATAAAAATAGATCGATGTATAATCTTTGAATGAATACTTTTAGAAAATAATAAAATTTCATATTAATCGAGTGTTTCTTCTTTTTAATATTTGGAAAATAAATTTTTTGACGATTCGAATTTTTTAATATTATTTGTCTTATTAGGATTAAGGTCTATTTTTGGAGTTACTTTCTTTTTTTCTTTTGTAATTCTTTCTATTTGATTTTATTGTACTTGTTCTATCAGTCAAATCCTTCATTTTATTTTCTATCAGTGAAGAATTTGATTTCTATCAGTGAACGGTTTTAACCTAGATTCTTATCTACAAGTTTGGGTAAGTGTTTATAACCTATATCTATGAGATTTACGTGAATCTATCACTAGATTTAATATTAAAATATGGATTGACAAGTAAGATTTGAAATTTTGTCTACAACTTTAAAAAATATATTTTCGGAATTTGAATACTTATTTAAACTCGGGTTTAGAATCTAATCACATAATTGGACTCGGATTTGGAATCTAACCAAATATTTAGATTCGTATCATTATGGGATATTGGAATTTGGTCTTGGACTCGGATTTTGACCATGTAGGCCCGGTGACTTTTGTTAACTTTTTGAAAATTCTTTCAAAATCGAAGCTTTATTGATTGGGGTTGCTTCATATAGCTTTCATAGATTTCCTTGGATGATGTTTGGTTAGAATTGAGCCGGTTGCAGGTGATTTCTCAAGGAAAGCAATTTTGGAGCTTTAGACTAGCTCGAATGAGGGGTAACTGTCTTGCCTAGCTTTGATTTGAGGGAATCTTCTTTACTAAATGATATTGTTTGCTACATGTGAGGGAGATGTACAAGTGAAGTGACGAGCGTATGTGTGTGCACCAGGTTTATCCATGCTCGGGATAGTCTTTAGGTTTTATCCCTTGTTTTGAATATTGTACTTCCTGCTATCATGCTTATGTGTTTGTATGACTACATGAACTTCTTGAATCATGCTAGAGATTATGTGTAGGTTTTGATTTCTTGTTTGAACATGAAACTTGTTATGGAATGGCGTAGCCGCCTAATCTGTGATGTAGTCGTACACTTTGCACATGCATACACCTTAGCATGCTATTTTTCTTAGTCCATAAGTACGTGATTTGATATCCGTTGTTCGTATACCTGTATTCTTGTATATGCTTTCTGTGTGATGGACTGAATTGATAGCACTTGTCCATGTGAATTGAGTTATTGTAGCACAAGAGTTGTCCGTATGGTTATTATAATTATAGCATGTGATTTGTTAGTGCAATTGTGATGGTAGGCTAGGAGCTCACGTTTTAACTATATTTTGCACTTTGATTGTATTTGAGCCTAATTACTGGTACTTTATACTTATTACGTGTATTATACTTTGTAGGAGGTGATTTCGAGTAAGGAGCGATTTTGAAGCTAAGTTGGATAATTGGGATTTTGAAGTCTGAATAAAAGCCCAAGGGATTAAACCAGAATTGCGTTCGGGGGTCGAGGACCAAGTCTGGATGTCAAAACTTGAGAAAAATTCCTACTTCTGAGAAAAATGCACTACCGTGCCGCGGGGCGCTAGTGCAAAATTGTTGCAGAGTGAAAAAGTCAACTCTCTGTAAAAGCCCACATATGTGGCGCATGGGGCGGTGCATGGCGCGCCGCACTTGTGTATTTTCATTGTCCAACTTTACCACTTTCCCTTAGAAAGGGTAGTTCCGGCTGGGCTTGATCCTACTTGGTATAAATATAATAAAAAATTTTGGAGGTACTTTTGACTTACAGATGATTGGGAGAGAATTGGAGACTCTAAGGCACAAGGATTCATCATTCTTTACTCAACTCAACATTCGAGTTTGGATTGAATTCATGTTTTCTTATTCTTTAACTCTATTTGTGATCACTTTCTCCATGATTATGGAGTAATTTACTTTAGGGTTTGACGGATATGATTCTTTGATTGTTATTTGTGGATTTTAACTCTAGTTATATTGCACGAATTCGCTTATAGAGATTTGAATTAATTGCAATTTTATTCACCGAATTATTTAATCGAAAGACAAATATTTTGGG
>MCJB01038824.1:77215-99370 GCA_002018475.1 Nicotiana obtusifolia
CCAGAGAAATTAATTTATTAATTTCTCAAAACAATTGTATGTCTTTATATGTGAAAGTTTTAGCTGAGCATATTAGTTCACTAGATTCTAAGATAGGAGAATTAATTGACTTAGTTAAAAAAATTAGTACTCCAAAAGAAACCTCAATGATAGTAAGGTCTACAAAGGTTACACCAGATTCTATTGCTTCTTCGAGCAAAACAGTGATAGACTGTGACGACCCGGCCAGTCGTCTCGTGGGTTACTGCTCCGTCTTTCCCATTTTTTGTCTCATTATGTTTCGTTATCTGTGTTTAACGTAACCAAGTCAAGTAGTTGAGTGCGGGGTGGACTTGGTAGGAAACAAAACACTTAGTCTCTTTCAAGAAGGTTTAAACCGGAAAGTCAACCGGATGTTGACTTCTGGGTTAGAGGGCTCGGATACGAGTTCCCATGGTTCGTTTAGTTTCGGAAGATGATTTATGACTTAGGAGTGGGATCGGAATTAGTTTTGGAGGTCCGGTGTAGAATTAGAGTTGAATTGGCGAAGTTAGCATTTTGGCAATTTCCGGGTGTTAGGCGAGATTTTGATTCGAGGGTCGGAATGGGATTCCGAAAGTTGTTGTAGCTTTGATATATGATTTAGGACTTGCGTACAAAATTTTGGGTCATTCGGACAAGGTTTGGTTGGATTTAGATCAACAGAGCGATTTAGAGGATTTTGAAATCCTTAGGCTTGAATCCGACTCGAATTGGGCGTTGAAAGGTTGTTTGAGAGTTCCGAAGGTTGGAACAAGTTTGAATGATGTTATGGAGTATGTTGGCATGTTTGGTTGAGATTCCAGAGGCCTCGGGTGAGTTTTGGGTGGTTAAACGGACTAATTCATTGTTGGAAAAGAAAGTTGCAGAAAAGCAGGTGTCGAGAATGCGGTCGCATTTCTCAAATGCGGACCGCCTATCTCTCCAAGAGATTGCAAACCCAGGCAGGTTCCTGGGCAAAGTTCATGTCAGAAATGCGGTATGAAATGGGGACCGCATATCTAACATGCGGACCGCATATCTGACATTGAGACCACAAACTGAGACAGAAAACTGAACAAAATTTAACATCAAGAATACGGTCGAAAATGCGATCGCAAACCTGAAATGCGGACCGCAAACCATGCTTCATGTTGAAATTGCGGTGAAGGCTAGGACCACTTTTGCGGTGGCCACTTCAAATATGCGGACCGTATATCTGTTCTGCGACAGATATGCGATCGCATATAGGGCCGGACAGGGGTGTTTTTGTCTCGATTTTTGCCCCTTTATAAACAGAAATCAGTGCCCATTTGCTATGCAAAAGCCATTTTCCGTTACCCACAAAGAGAAGCACTTCCAAACACCATAAAATCACAACAAATCAACCTTAAAACTATATCCAAAAGAGATTTTCTTGAACAAATTCTTAAAGAAGGGGGTTTTTACCATCTTGAACATAATTGGAGCTAGGGAACCCGGATTGAAGCGAAATCTTGAAGGATTTTTGGAAGATTTTCGAGAGAAACATTGGGGTAAGTGTTCTTAACTTAATCTTGGTCAAATTAACCAAACCTATTGCCATTCTAGTATGTAATTGGTGATTTAAGTTGGAGAAAATTGTGGAAAACCCTTGAGTTAGATTTTAAGACTTGGAGGTCGAACCGATGTCGGAATTCGATAAATCTTGTATGGTTGAACTCGTGGGAAGATAAGGAACCCGTTAAGGTAAAAAATTACTGAATTTCGAGAAGTGGGCCCGGGGCTCGGGTTTTGCTAATTTTGGGATTTCTTAGTATTTATTTATTGTCTTCGCGTGGGCTTTGTTCCCTCAACATATTGTGACGTAATTGTTTTGAATTTGGATAGATTCGACGCACGTGGAGGCCAATTCGGAGGGCAAAGGAGTCGTGGGCTAGGAATTTAGCAGGTTCGAGGTGAGTAGTGATTGTAAATGATGTCCTGAGGGTTCGAAACCCCGGATTTGCACATCGTAGTGCTATATTGAAGTGAGGCACACGCTCGATGAGGAGCGTGGGGTCGTTTACTACTGGGACTGTGACTTGGTCCGTCCCGATTGATGATTTTTACTATATATTTGATTGAAACCTATTTGATATCATCATGTTTTGGGCTGATTGCCATATTTGGACTTCGTGCCAATTATTTGAACCCTCCGGGGATTTTTATCACTATTTCCTCACTATTTTTACTTATTACTTGAACTCAGTCATGTTGTTTCCACTGTCGTACAACTCGGCCACTTTTTACTCAGTTTTGAGATTTACACAATATTTGCAATGATGTTTGGGCTGAGAACTACTGTTTTACTATGCCCGAGGGGCTTGTGATGATTTTCTGACTGAGTGCGGCCGAGGGCCAGGTGTGAGGTTTTACTGAGTGATATGAGGCCGAGGGCCTGAGATACTGTATATACGCCACGAGGTGGCTTGATTGATATGAGGCCAAGGGCCTATATGTGTGCCACGAGGTGGCTTGATATAGCGCTTGGGCCGTAAGGGGCCCCTCCCGGAGTCTGTACACCCCCAGTGGGCGCAGGGTACCCAGAGATATTACAGTTGGTAAAAATGACAACTGTAGGTTACAGTTGGTAACAATGATAACTGGTAAGCAGAGATATTACAGTTGGTAACAATCACAACTGTAGGTTACAGTTGGTAACAATGACAACTGTAGGTTCCAGTTGGTAACAATGACAACTGGTAACCAGAGCTGTGAGATTGATACTGAGCCCAGGAATATTACAGTTGGTAACAATGACAACTGTAGGTTACAGTTGGTTACAATGGCAACTGGTAACCAGAGCTGGAAAGATTTTTAAATGATTTTTTACTGATTTACTGTTTTCAAATAATGATTTACTGCTTCATTATGCATTGCCTTGTGCTTTACGTGTTTCCTTACTTTCAGTCATTATTTATATGTGCTACTCACTGAGTTGGAAGTACTCACATTACTCCCTGCACCATGTGTGCAGATTCAGGCGTTATTGATTCCGCTCCGAGGCATTGACTACGATTGTTAGAGCGGTGACTTAGAGACTACGAGGTAGCTGTTGGCGTCCGCAGCTCCGTATCTCTTTATATTGTTATTTCCACTTTCTTCAAACAATTGTGCTAGAGATATTGTAATAGTAATCTTGTTATTAGTATTTCATTAGTTGCTCATAACTTTGTGACACCCCGGTTTCGGGCTGTTGTTGGGATGGTTCACTATGTTTTTCCACAAATGACCGCTATTAAACTATGACGTGTTTTCCACTTGTTAAGCTTATTGCTTAAAATGAGTTATGCTTCGAATTGGCTGGCCTTGTCTTCACGAGAGGCGCCATCACGACAGGGTTTGGGATTCGGGTCGTGACAGCTTGGTATCAGAGCCTAGGTTACGTAGGTCTCACGAGTCATGAGCGGGTTTAGTAGAGTCTCGCGGATCGGTACAGAGACTTCTGTACTTATCTTCGAGAGGCTACGGAACCTTTTTAGGAAAATTCCATATTCTTGAAATTCTTGTCGTGCGAACTTGTTGATCCGAGTACTAAAACTTCTGCTATCTTGTTCTCTCATAGATGGTGAGGCCGCGAACTACCGGACGAGGTGGACGACCACCAGTACCACCCACTAAGGCCACTAGAGGCCATGGACGCGGTCGTGGTCGTGGTAGAGGCAGAGCGGCGAGGGTAGCATCTGTTGATCCACCAGCTACCCCAGCTCAGGAATAGGCTCTAGCAGCACCAGTTCAGGCACCTGCTGTGCCTATCGCTATTCCAGGTCTTCAGGAGACCTTGGCTCAGATATTATCTGTTTGCACTGGCCTGGCTCAGGCGGTTTCAGCCACCACCGCCGTAACTACTTCACAGGTCGGGGGAGGCAATCAGACTCCAGTTGCCCGTACGCCTGAGCAGGTAGTGCATGGACTTCAGATGCCGGGGGCACCTCCAGCCCAGCCAGTTGCACCAGCCTAGGAATTCATAGTACCAGCTATGCCAGATGATGAGCAGCATCGTCTTGAGAGGTTTGGCAGACTCCAGCCTCCGTCTTTCAGTGGTGCTGATTGCGAGGATGCCCAGGGTTTTCTTTACAAGTTTCAGCGAATGCTCCAGACAGCCGGGATTCTTAAGTCTAGTGGTGTGGCATTCACCACCTTTCAGTTTACGGGAGCTGCCTTTAATTGGTGGGAGGCGTATGAGAGGCGTAGGCCGGTTGATGCAGCGCCCCTTACTTGGCAGCAGTTCTCCGCTCTTTTCTTGGAGAAGTATGTGCCGCAGTCCCGCAGAGAGGAGCTGCACCGACAGTTTGAGTGGCTGCGACAGGGGGATATGACGGTGTCACAATATAAGTCAAGATTTTTTGAGTTGGCTCGACATGCTGTCTGGATGGTACCGACTGATCGTGAAAGGATCAGGAGGTTTGTGGATGGCCTTAACTATCATCTCCATATCCTCATGACCAGGGAGAGAGTATTGGGTGCTACCTTCGAGGAGGTGGTTGATATAGCTCGCGAGATTGAGACGGTTCACCGTCAGGAGCGAGAGGAGAGGGAGGCTAAGAGGCCTCGAGGACCGGGTAGTTACAGTGGTACTCCTTCGAGAGGCCAGTTTCAACAGGGTAGAGGCCATTCCTTCAGGCCTGCTCAGCCAGCCCGTCCAGAATATAGTGGGGCATCTGCAGGTCGTGGTCATCATGGGTTGCAGTAGGGCCAGTCATCACTCACTGCCCTTCCAGCTCATGCTCTGTCGGCCCAGGGTCCTCCTAGGCCAAGTGCATCTACTAGAGCACCAGGGAGTTGTTATGATTGTGGCGAGATGGGCCACATGTGGAGGCAATGTGTGGTGCTAGACCATTCCAGCAGAGGGGTCAGCCCTCAACTTCTGCTCTAGTTACCTTACCGCCCGCCCAGCCAGCTAAGGATGGAGGTCAGGCAGCCAGAGGTCGCCCCAGAGGGGGAGGTCGAGCAGGCGGTGGCCAGGCTCGATTTTATGCTATCCCAGGTAGGTCAGATGCTAGTGCTTCAGACGCCGTTATTACAGGTATTGTTTCAGTCTGCCACAAAGATGCCTCTGTATTATTTGATCCCGGTTCCACCTATTCATATGTGTCCTCATATTTTGCTCAATATTTGGGTATGCCCCGGGAATTTCTTGTTTTACCTGTTTATGTGTCTACCCCGGTGGGCGATACTGTAGTTGTGTACCGTGTGTACCGGTTGTGTATAGTGACTATTGGGGGTCTGGAGACCCGAGTGGACCTATTTCTACTAAGCATTGTAGATTTTGATGTCATTTTGGGCATGGATTGGCTATCTCCATGTCGTGCTATTTTAGACTGTCATGCTAAGACAGTTACTTTGGCTATGTCGGGTGTGCCGCGGATAGAGTGGTGTGGCGTGACTGATTATATTCCTAGTAGGGTGATATCATACTTGAAAACCCAGCGTATGGTTGGGAAGGGTTGCCTTGCATACCTAGCGTTGGTGAGAGATGTTGGAGTTGAGACTCCAAGCATCGATTCAGTTCCAGTTGTGAGGGATTTTCCCGATGTATTTCCCGTAGACCTGTCGGGCATGCCACCGGACAGGGATATTGATTTTGGCATTGACCTGGTGCCGGGCACTCAGCCCATTTCTATTTCGCCGTATCGTATAGCACCAACAGAGTTGAAAGAATTAAAGGAGCAACTTCAGGAACTCCTAGATAAGGGGTTCATTCGGCCTAGTATGTAACCTTGGGGTGCATCGGTTCTATTTTTGAAAAAGAAGGATGGCACGATGAGAATGTGCATCGATTATAGGCAATTGAACAAGGTAACAATCAAGAACAAATATCCTTTGCCTCGCATCGATGATTTATTTGACCAGCTTCAGGGAGCACGAGTGTTCTCTAAGATTGATCTCCGTTCAGGATATCACCAGTTAAAGATCAGGGATGCAGATATTCTTAAGACTGCTTTCCGGACTAGATATGGCCACTATGAGTTTCTTGTTATGTCTTTCGGGCTAACCAATGCCCCAGCAGCGTTCATGCAGTTAATGAACAATGTATTTCGGCCTTATCTGGATTCGTTCTTGGTGATATTCATTGATGATATTTTGGTGTACTCGCGTAATCAGGAAGAGCACGCAGAACATTTGCGAGTTGTATTACAGAGATTGAGTGAGGAGAAGCTATATGCAAAATTCTCTAAGTGCGAGTTTTGGCTCAATTCAGTGGCTTTCTTGGGACACGTGGTGTCCAGCAAGGGTATACAGGTTGATCCAAAGAAGATAGAGGCGGTCCAGAGTTGGCCTAGACCGTCCTCAGTAACAGAGATTCGTAGCTTTCTTGGGCTGGCAGGCTATTAACGCCGGTTTGTTCAGGGATTCTCATCCATCGCATCGCCCTTGACCAAATTGACTCAAAAGGGTGTTCCATTTGTGTGGTCGGACAAGTGCGAGGAGAGCTTTCAGAAGCTCAAGATAGCCTTGACCACAGCTCCAGTATTGGTTCTACCGTCAGCCTCGGGTTCGTATATCGTATATTGTGATGCCTCAAGAATTGGGATCGGTTGTGTATTAATGCAGGAGGGTAGAGTTATTGCTTATGCTTCTCGTCAGTTGAAGCCTCATGAGAAGAACTACCCCGTACATGATTTGGAGCTGGCTGCCATAGTTCATGCTTTAAAGATTTGGAGGCATTACTTATACGGCGTATCTTGTGAGGTGTTCACTGATCATCGTAACCTTCAACATTTGTTCAAGCAGAAGGATCTACATTTGAGGCAGCGGCGGTGGCTAGAATTGCTCAAGGATTACGATATTACTATACTATACCATCCGGGAAAGGCCAACGTGGTGGCCGATGCTTTGAGCCGAAAGGCAGTGAGCATGGGGAGCTTGGCATACATTCCAGTTGGAGAGAGACCTCTCGCAGTCGATATCCAGACCTTGGCCAATAGGTTTGTGAGATTAGACATCTCGGAATCCAATCGGGTGTTGGCTTGCGTGGTTTCTCGGTCTTCGTTATACAATCGCATCAGGGAGCGTCAGTATGACGATCCGTATTTGCTTGTCCTTAAGGACAGAGTTCAGCATAATGATGCTAAGGATGTGACCATCGGCGACGATGGAATGTTGAGGATGCAGGGCCGGATTTGTGTGCCCAATGTGGATGGGCTTCGGGAGTTGATTCTGGAGGAGGCCCATAGCTCACGGTATTCCATTCATCCAGGTGCCGCCAAGATGTATCAAGACTTGAAACAACATTATTGGTGGAGAAGAATGAAGAAAGACATTGTGGGATTCATAGCTCGGTGTCTCAACTGTCAGCAAGTAAAATATGAACATCAGAGGCCGGGTGGTTTGCTTCAGCAGATAGCTATTCCCGAGTGGAAATGGGAGCGGATCACTATGGACTTTGTTATTGGACTCCCACGGGCTTTGAAGAAGTTCGATGCTATTTGGGTGATTGTGGATCGGCTGACCGAGTCCGCGGCACTTCATTCCTGTGTGTACTACCTATTCTTCAGAACGGTTGTCAAGGATTTATATCCGAGAGATTGTCCGGCTGCATAGTGTTCCGGTTTCTATCATTTCAGATAGAGGTACTCAGTTCACTTCGCATTTCTGGAAAGCCGTACAGAGGGAGTTGGGTACTCAGGTGGAATTGAGCACAGCATTTCATCCTCAAACGGATGGGCAGTCCGAGTGTACCATCCAGTTATTGGAGGACATGTTACGGGCATGCGCTATTGATTTCGGAGGCTCATAGGATGAGTTTCTACCTCTTGCAGAGTTCGCTTATAACAACAGCTATCAGTCAAGTATTCAGATGGCTCCGTATGAGTCTTTGTATGGGAGGCGGTGTAGATCTCCGGTTGGTTGGTTCGAGCCCGGCGAAGCTAGGCTCTTGGGGACTGATTTGGTTCAGGATGCTTTAGAGAAGGTGAAAACAATCCAGGAGAGGCTCCGTACAGCACAGTCGAGGCAAAAGAGTTATGCCGATAGGAAGGTTTGAGATGTGTCCTACATGGTTGGTGAGAAGGTCTTGCTGAACGTTTCGCCCATGAAAGGCGTTATGAGATTCGAGAAGAAAGGAAATTGAGTCATCGGTTCATTGGGCCGTTTGAAGTACTACGGAGAATCGGGGAGGTGGCTTATGAGCTTGCTTTGCCACCCAGTCTGTCGAGTGTACACCCAGTATTTCATGTTTCTATGCTCCGGAAGTATATTGGGGACCCGTCTCATATTTTGGACTTCAGCACGATTCAGTTGGATGATAATTTGACCTATGAGGTGGAGCCAGTGGCGATTTTGGATCGTCAGGTTTGGAAGTTGAGGTCCAAGGAGATAGCTTCAGTAAAAGTTCAATGGAGAGGTCGGTCCAGGGAGGAGGCTACCTGGGAAACCGAGCAGGAAATGCAAAGTAGATACCCTCACCTATTTGAGACTTCAGGTATGTTTCTTGACCCGTTCGAGGACGAACGTTTGTTTAAGAGGGGGAAAATGTGACGACCGGGCCAGTCGTCTCGTGGGTTACTGCTCCGTCTTCCCCATTTTCTGTCTCATTATATTTCGTTATCTGTGTTTAACGTAACCAAGTCGAGTAGTTGAGTGTGGGGTGGACTTGGTAAGAAACAAAACACTTAGTCTCTTTCAAGAAGGTTTAAATCGGAAAGTCAACCAGATGTTGACTTCTGGGTTAGAGGGCTCGGATACGAGTTCCCATGGTTCGGTTAGTTTCGGAAGATGATTTATGACCTAGAAGTGGGATCGGAATTAGTTTTGGAGGTCCGATGTAGAATTAGAGTTGAATTGGCGAAGTTAGCATTTTGGCAATTTCTGGGTGTTAGGCGAGATTTTGATTCGAGGGTCGGAATGGGATTCTGAAAGTTGCTGTAGCTTCGATATATGATTTAGGACTTGCGTGCAAAATTTCGGGTCATTCGGACAAGTTTTGGTTGGGTTTAGATCAACAGAGCAATTTAGAGGATTTTGAAATCCTTAGGCTTGAATCTGACTCGAATTGGGCGTTGAGAGGTTGTTTGAGAGTTCCGAAGGTTGGAACAAGTTTGAATGATGTTATGGAGTATGTTGGCATGTTTGGTTGAGATTCCAGAGGCCTCGGGTGAGTTTTGGATGGTTAAACGGACTAATTTATCATTGGAAAAGAAAGTTGCAGAAAACCAGGTGTCGAGAATGCGGTCGCATTTCTCAAATGCGAACCCCCTATCTCTCCAAGAGATCGCAAACCCAGGCAGGTTCCTGGGCAAAGTTCATGTCAGAACTGCGATAGGAAATGGGGACCGCATATCTAACATGCGGACCGCATATCTGACATTGAGACCGCAAATTGAGACAGAAAACTGAACAAAATTTAACGTCAAGAATGCAGTCGAAAATGCGATCGCAAACCTGAAATGCGAACCGCAAACCATGCTTCATGTTGAAATTGCGGCGAAGGCTAGGGCCACTTTTGCGATGGCTACGTCAAATATGCGGACCGCATATCTGTTCTGCGACAGATATGCGATCGCATATAGGGCCAGACAGGGGTGTTTTTGTCTCGATTTTTGGCCCCTTTATAAACAGAAATCAGTGCCCATTTGCTATGCAAAAGCCATTTTCCATTACCCACAAAGAGAAACACCTCCAAACACCATAAAATCACAACAAATCAACCTTAAAACTATATCCAAAAGAAATTTTCTTGAACAAATTCTTAAAGAAGGGGGTTTTGACCATCTTGATCATAATTGGAGCTAGGGAACTCGGATTGAAGCGAAATCTTGAAGGATTTTTGGAAGATTTTTGAGAGAAACATTGGGGAAACTGTTCTTAACTCAATCTTGGTCAAATTACCCAAACCTACTGCCATTCTAGTATGTAATTGGTGATTTAAGTTGGAGAAAATTGTGGAAAACCCTTGAGTTAGATTTTAAGACTTGGAGGTCGAACCGATGTCAGAATTCGATAAATCTTGTATGGTTGAACTCGTGGGAAGATAAGGAATCCTTTGAGGTGAAAAATTACTGAATTTTGAGAAGTGGGCCCGGGGCTCGGGTTTTGCTAATTTTGGGATTTCTTAGTATTTATTGATTGTCTTCGCGTGGGCTTTTGTTCCCTCAACATATTGTGATGTAATTGTTCTGAATTTGGATAGATTCGACGCACGTGGAGGCCAATTCGAAGGGCAAAGGCGTCGTGGGCTAGGAATTTAGCCGGTTCGAGGTGAGTAGTGATTGTAAATGATGTCCTGAGGGTTCGAAACCCCGGATTTGCACATCGAGTGCTATATTGAAGTGAGGCACACGCTCGATGAGGAGCGTGGGGTCGTTTACTAGTAGGACTGTGACTTGGTCCGTCCCGATTGATGATTTTTACTACATATTTGATTGAAAACTATTTGATATCATCATGTTTTGGGCTGATTTCCGTATTTGGGTTTCGTGCCAATTGTTTGAACCCTCCGGGGATTTTTATCACTATTTCCTCACTATTTGTACTTAGTACTTGAACTCAGTCATGTTGTTTCCACTGTTGTACAACTCAGCCACTTTTTACTCAGTTTTGAGATTTACACAACATTTGAAATGATGTTTGGGCTGAGAACTACTGTTTTACTATGCCCGAGGGGCTTGTGATGATTTTCTGACTAAGTGCGACCGAGGGCCAGGTGTGAGGTGTTACTGAGTGATATGAGGCCGAGAGCCTGAGATACTGTATATTCCACGAGGTGGCTTGATTGATATGAGGCCGAGGGCCTGAGATGTATATTCCACGAGGTGGCTTGATTGATATGAGGCCGAGGGCCTAGATGTATGCCACGAGGTGGCTTGATATAGCGCTTGGGCTGTAAGGGGCCTCTCTCGGAGTCTGTACACCCCCAGTGAGCGCAGGGTACCCAGAGATATTACAGTTGGTAACAATCACAACTGTAGGTTACAGTTGGTAACAATGACAACTGGTAACCAGAGATATTACAGTTGGTAACAATGACAACTGTAGGTTCCAGTTGGTAACAATGACAACTGGTAACCAGAGCTGTGAGATTGATACTGAGCCCAGGAATATTACAGTTGGTAACAATGACAACTGTAGGTTACAGTTGGTAACAATGGCAACTGGTAACCAGAGCTGGGAAGATTTTTAAATGATTTCTTACTGATTTACTGTTTTCAAATAATGATTTACTGCTTCATTATGCCTTGCCTTGTGCTTTACGTGTTTCCTTACTTTCAGTCATTATTTATATGTGCTACTCACTGAGTTGGAAGTACTCACATTACTCCCTGCACCATGTGTGCAGATTCAGGCGTTATTGATTCCGCTCCGAGGCATTGACTACGATTGTCAGAGTGGTGACTCAGAGACTACGAGGTTGTTGTTGGCGTCCGCAGCCCCGTATCTCTTTATATTATTATTTCCACTTTCTTCAAACAATTGTGCCAGAGATATTGTAATAGTAATCTTGTTATTAGGATTTCATTAGTTGCTCATGACTTTGTGACACCCCAGTTTCGGGCTGTTGTTGGGATGGTTCACTATGTTTTTCCACAAATGACCGCTATTAAACTATGACGCGTTATTCTCTTATTAAACTTATTGCTTAAAATGAGTTATGGTTCGAATTGGCTGGCCTTGTCTTCACGAGAGGCGCCATCACGACTGGGTTTGGGATTCGGGTCGTGACATAGACGCGCCTATGCAGCGACCTGTTGAAATAGAAGGTTTTCACCTTAAGTCCAAAGTAGACTTAGAAAAACTAGTGACTGATAAGCTAGCTAGTTTAGATTTAAAACCTTTAGAAATGTCCTCCGAATTTTCTGAGAATATCTTAGATCCTTCTAAAGACCATAAGGAAGTTATGTGGTCCGAGCTAAATAAGCTTAGGAAAATAGATAGTAGATATGCTAGTAGCAGATATGCTAATAAACCTTTAATGAATACCTATTATTATCCTAGACCAACTCCACAAGATGTATTAGTGGAAGAAAGGGACTGGAACCAGACCAACACTAGTTATAGCGGGGATGCCATTTATGAGTGGAACTTAGATGGACTAACTGATAGGCAGATTAGCATCTTAGTTCATAGGATGATGATGTATTCCACTATCTGTAAAGCCACTAGTGAAAGGAATACCGATACGATTATATGTAGAATGATAATTGCAGGATTTACTGGTCAGATAAGAGGATGGTGGGACAATTTCCTATCTATAGCTGATAAAACTGGTATTATGGAAGCTACTACAGCAGAACCTGGATTTGATAATATAGGACGACCTCTATTACCAAACAGGTCAGACGCTGTTTATACCTTAGTTTTAACCATTATAGAATACTTTAGTGGTAGATTTACCAATATGTACGAAAATATTCATACTATGCTAAATAGCCTTAAGTGTAAACACTTAGGTGAATTTAGGTGGTATAAAGACACCTTTCTTAGAAGGGTTATGAATTTACCGGAAAGTAATACTGACCATTGGAAGGCAAAGTTTATAGATGGTTTGCCATATCTATTTGCAGAAAGAGTGAAAAAGACTCTTAGAGGTAATACCGCACAAATAACATATAATACCTATACTTACAGCAAACTGATAGGAGTTTGTACACAGGAAGGTCTTAAACTTTGCAACGAGCTGAAACTGAATCAGCAGATTAAGAAGCAGAGACTAATTGAGAGAACCCAGTTAGGAGATTTTTGCCAACAATTCGGCATGGGAGAAATATATTCTCCTCACAGGAAAAAACGTCGTGATACTGTAGAAAAAGCTTACCGTAGAAAGGGTAAGAAATATCGTTATAGGACAAAAGATGAGCGAGAAAAGCGAAAGAAGTTTCGCAAAGAAAATCGATTTGTTAAGAATAGATCGAAGAGAGATTTAAAAGATATTAAGTGCTACAAATGTGGTAAATTTGGCCATCTAGCTCCAAATTGCAAAAGGAAAAGCTGAAAGCTTTAATATTAGAACTAGACGGTAAGTCTAGAGACCAGATTCTTAAGGTTACGGATGAAACCTCAGGAGAAGAATATGACAGTAATTCTTCCGCTAACCAAGTCTCTAAGGATTCTTTAAATTTGCTTGATAATGATAATTCCGAAACTGATAACTGTGATAATTGTGATCAGAATAATTATTCTTGTGATACTATGAATTTTTATAAACTGTAATCCCAATTTCAAGATTTTGATATTAAACCTATTACTTTTGATAATATTTTGGAATTGTTAAAAGAAGTTACTGATAATAATCTTCGAGAAAAGATTATTAATATGGCTTCTACCTCTTCAAATTCGGCAGATAAGCCACTTCAAAGGAAGCGTGATATACTCGATGAAATTCCTTATTCTTTTGCAGAAGTTCAAATAAGACTTTTAGAAAAGAACGAGCCAAAGATTTTCGGTTATAATTATTCAATGAATGATTTGAAAATTGAAGTAGAAAAATTTTTAAATGAAATTAAATCTCTAAAACAAAATCAAATGATTTTAGATCACCGAGTTACTCAGATAGAAAACTCTTCTCTAAATGAATTGCCTGTTGATAACAACAAAAAGGGAATTTTTATACCTGAAAATGATTTTGAAGAAATTTCTGAATTTTCTAAACAGATTGTCTCAAATCCCAAACATGATATGTTTCTTGGAATGATGCAAAAAAGAAATTGACAGTTTATTACAGAAAGGTTTAATAAAACCTTCTCGATCACCTTGGTCGTGTACTGCTTTTTATGTTAATAGTGCTGCTGAAAAGGAACAAGGAATTCCTAGATTAGTTATTAATTATAAGCCTTTAAACAAGGTTTTAAAATGGAGCAGATACCCGATTCCTAATAAGAAGGATTTACTTTCTAGGTTATATGATGCCAATATATTTTTGAAATTTGATTTAAAATCAGGTTATTGGCAAATTCAGTTATTTAAAAAACATACTTATAAAACTGCTTTTAATATTCCCTTTGGGCAATATGAGTGGAATGTGATGCCTCTTGGTTTGAAAAACGCCCCTTCAAAATTTCAAAAAATCATGAATGATATTTTTAATCCATATATGGATTTTATCATTGTTTATATAGACGATATTCTTATTTATTCAAAAACTCTAGAATTGCATTATAAGCATTTAGACATTTTTAAGAAAATTGTCATTCAAAACGGTTTAGTTATATCAAAACCAAAAATGAGCTTATTTCAGACTAATATTCGTTTTCTTGATCATCATATTTGTCAAGGTAAAATCATGCCTATTCAACGGGCTATAGATTTTGCATCAAAATTTCCCGATGTAATTACTGATAGGACTCAGCTACAGAGATTTCTTGGTAGCTTAGATTATATATCTCCTTTTTGTAAAAATATGTCTCGTGACATTGCTACTTTATATGATAGGCTAAAAAAGGACTACAAATCTCCTTGGATTGATAGTCATACAGATTGTTAAACAGGTAAAGAAGAAAGTCGCTACCCTTCCATGTTTAGCCTTAGGTAATCCTTTATGGAAAAAGATTATAGAAACAGATTCTTCTAATATTGGCTTTGGGGGTATTTTAAAACAGGTTAACCCTCATGACAAGAAAGAGTATCTGATAAGATACTACACAGGTAAATGGACCGAGGCCCAGAAAAAGTATGCTCCTGTGGCTCATGAAATGCTTACTATTGTTAAATGTATTTTAAAATTTCAGGATGATTTATATAATCAAAAGTTCTTAATAAGGACAAATGCACAGGCAGTAAAATTTATGTTTAATAAAGATTTTAAACATGATGCTTCAAAAATGATATTCGCAAGATGGCAAGCACAATTAGCTCCATTTAACTTTGAGATGATTATAAAAAGGGGGTTGATAATTCCCTTCCTGATTTCTTATCCAGAGAATATTTACAAAATGAATAACGAGATATCTTGTTTCAGTTGCAGGATGAGCCATCAATAGCCGTCCAAGAATTCCTCTGATAGAGGAAAAGGACGCGGAAACTACGGCCATTATAGAGGCCGAGGAGGACGAGGATCTTACACTCCACCATCCCCTGTAATACAAAGATGAGGAAAAATATTAACAAATGAGAAGATTTCTCAAGAAAGAGGAGAATCATCCTCAAGCACTATTAATTTGGAAGATATTCTGAAAAACAGCCCGTTATACGAGCAAATGCAGGCTTATCTAGTCTCACAGAGAACCACGCATAGTGATACCTATGCAAATGTGGTAGTTGAAAACCCTGATGATATCAAGAGTTGCGAGAAAGTGATAAAAAGGGAAATGATATTTCCTTTAGAAAATCACGATTTACGGTGGAAGGATGAACCTTGAAAGATACTCCAAAGGTATTTGATTGAGAAATTATATTTTCCGGGCAAGTCATACAAAATCAGGTCATACTATGAGAATATTCTGATAAGTTCAGGTAGTGCAGAATTCCAGCACTTTCAAGGTTATACCCTAGAAGAAAATGTTTATAACTTCTCCAAGATTATTATCAAACAAATTATATCTGCTGAAGAGTGGGGAACATCCACCATGAAGGAACGACAAGTGATACTTGACGACAAACGTTTTAATTATACTTACTGGGATTATACCCAGGCTTTTTAACGATGTTTTATTTTATAATAATGATAAACATAAGCATACTTGGTTTATAAAAGTATGTACTAAAGTATTCTCAAAACCTCTACCAAATTGGTTTCTAAACTGGTGGTCATACGACGGTCCAACAATAGAAATATTGCCAACAACCTTCAGACAGTTATACAGCGAATGGATACAGGTATCTCCTGATCTGGATGCGCTATACAAACAAGATCATATATGTTGGCCTGAGAAAATAGGTCATATCTATTTCTTTCTGGAATTTTCCATTTCTTGGATTCATAAATGGGTACCAGAAGTCGGTTATACCAAAGAAGACATCCCCTGTTTATATCGGACGTACTTCAACAATTTTTGGGACAAGTTGATAAAAAGGAACCCAAAAACAGATAAGTTACATGGACAAGAATTGATCGATAATATTAAAGGTGCCATAAAGACTTATAAGTCTAAAACCAAAGAAGTAATAATGGAAAATGCTTCCATTAAGTACGTTGCTAGGAAGATCAATTTCCAAGAAGGCAACAAAGAAGAGATAATAGCTCGCTACTTAGAAGGAGTTCGACGAAATTTACTTCAATCGATCGAACAAATTGCTGATAAATCAGACACTTCAATGAAAAGTGACACCAGCCATTCTATCAACGAAGAAGATTATAGTAGCATGTTAAACGACGCACAAAATGAAGAATCGGTAAACGAAGTTGACTTTCAAGATGTTGAAGAATTTCTCCAAAAAATGAAAAAGCTGGATAAAACCCAAAAAAAAATAGTCATGGATTAGCAAGACAAAATGAAAAGGGGACCCCACACGTCATAATTGTGGGACCAACAGAAAAAATAAGATGAAAGACCCCACAAGTCATAATTGTGGGACTCAAGACAGTGATACCTGTCATTGTGCACTGATAGCTGCATTGTACATTACTGTAGAAAGATTTTTTTCTCTTTTTTAAATAGAGGCCTTTGCCTCAAATGTAAATATACGAGAAGCTTTCATTTTTATTTTCTCTTTCTAGATTTGCTCTGCCTTCTCTTTAAAAGAAGTCAGTATTGTAAATTTCATCATCTTTCATTTTGGTAAAAAAGAAATCAAAAATCGCCTAAAGGTTTGGGCACAACTTTCAGGTATTACCTCCTTCTATTATAGTTTCTTCTCTGATGGCCAGGCTTATAGCCGGCTAAATCTATATCTATGTTGAATACGATACTTTTAGTTTCATATTAACAATGCACTAGGCTTAATTAAAATCAAGAGATTTTAAATATGAATAGTTAACTTATATTATGTAAATCTTTAGCTTGGTTCCAAAATGGTGGTACAGTCGTGCTATATACTGCAGACTTCAGATTTGCCTCAGTGGCTACGTCTAGCGTCTGGTGATAAGGCCGTTTATTTTGAGTTGTTTAAGGCGGTTGAGATCCCAGTGAATCCTTCGGGATGTCCTAGACACATGGTCTAAAGTCACTGCAGTACTTAGTTACTGACAGGCCCCTTGCTTGGGTAAAAGGTTTACCATACAGCTAATTATCTACATAATCATAAGGCTAAAGATTCATATCATAGAATCTCTTAATTTTTATTCTTGTTAACAAAGCAAGGATACAATTTTGATCAGACTAGTGACACCGTGCGGACTACCACCAGCTGACCTAGATCCTGGTCTTTATAATAATAATAATAATAATAATAATAATAATAATAATAATAATAATAGTAATAATAATAGTAATAATAATAATATTAATAATAATAATAACAACAATAATAATAATAACAACAACAACAACAACACGGACAACTCACGTGCAAACACCCGACAATCCACTCAACAATTCCACATGTTCTAAAAGAAACATAACAACACATATAACAACTCGCACCACATGTGATCATATGCCACAATATTTTCATAATAAAAATTCCAATACCACAACCACACATAGCCCACGGCTCAACGACACTAAGTATAACAACAACGACAATAACATGGGAGTACGGCAAATAAATCAACATAAGAATTTCAACAACACAATGAAACAGAAGTAATAACGACTTCAAATAAGAATAACTCAACAACGAAAGAGATAACATGGAGTAACGACTTCAAATAAGAATAAATCAACAATGAAAGAGATAACATGACGATAAAAGAGGCAACAACTTCAATCAAAGAATATAAGAGTATATTTGGCAATAAGAGATAGAACATATACTAACAACTTCAAATAAAGCATGTAAGAGAAAATTTAACAATGGAGGATATAACATGATAGGGCAACTTCAATTTAACGTACATAAGAACCTAAGATTCTTAACCGGTCAAATTTCCACATATGAGGTCATGTACACACTCGTCACCTCGTATACACATTTTTCACGTAATTCAAATTGTGCAATCAAACCAATTTCTACGGGGTAGTTCCTCCACACAAAGTTAGACAAGATACTTGCCTCAACTAGATCAAATCAACACTCAACAATAGCTTTTTCTTTACAATTCACCTCCGCTCGACTCAAATCTAACCAAAATTGACTTAATAATATCAAACAATGCAAGAGAAACTAATTACGTTAGATAAAGCTACGATCTTTACAAATTCCCCAAAAGTCAATCCCGGGCCTGCCCGGTCAAAACGCGGGTCCAAGGGTAGGTCTTAACTACCCATAATCACACGGGTCCATATATGTAATTTATTTCAAAATCCGAGTCCAATTCGACACTCAAATCCTAAATTTTCATTTTTTAAAAATTTTCCCAAAATTTCACTTTGGTTCTCACAAATTTGATGTTAATTCTCATATATAATCATGTAATATAAATAGAAATTAATCAAAATCACTTACCCAATGATTGTGTGTGAAAATCCCTCCTAAATATTACCTCCTACCGAGTCTAGGGTTCCAAAATATGATAAAATGAAGCTAACTCCAATAATTCAACTATTATGCCTAGCTGTAGAAGTCGCATTTGCGACCCTAGGTTCGCAAAATACGACCCATTGTTCACAAAAGCGAACACTGTCAAGCCCACACAGACATCACAAAAGCTATGAAATCTTCGCAAATGCTAAGCATGGTCAACCACAAATGCAACGAAAAAGCTCGCAAATGAGAACCTGCTACTGCCCGGCTATTATCGCAAATGCGATAACGCTTTGCAAAAGCGACATCGCAAATGCGGAGCCCTCATTGCAAATGTGAAAACAGCCAACATCACCAGACCTCGCAAAAGCGATGCCCATCTCGCAAATGCAAGGTACGTAAATGCGAACCATATC
This sequence comes from Nicotiana obtusifolia, assembly GCA_002018475.1. Lineage (NCBI taxonomy): Eukaryota > Viridiplantae > Streptophyta > Magnoliopsida > Solanales > Solanaceae > Nicotiana > Nicotiana obtusifolia. The sequence continues at coordinate 96,088 of MCJB01038824.1, forward strand.
TCGCATTTGCGAGAGTTGCTACACCTGACCATAAACCAGCAACCTGAAACTCTCAGAAAACTCTCCGAAACGCGTCCAAAACTCACTCGAGCCCTCGGGGCTTCACACCAAACATCCATACAAGTCTAAAAATATCATACGAACTCGCTCTTGCGATCAAAATACTAAAACAACATCTAGAACCACAAATCGGATATAAAAAATCCATGAAATTTATATTGAAACTTAAGAACTTCATATAACACAACCACACGTTCGATTCCTATCAAATCAACTTGGAATGACGCCAAACTTTGCGGACAAGTTTCAAATAGCATAACAGACCTATTTCAAGTTCCAAACTGAAATCTGAACCCGATAATCATAGAGTCAAACCACAGTCAAACTTAAGGAATTTCTAAACCTTCAAATTGCCAATTTTCGGCTAAATATGCCAAATCAACCTAGGGACCTCCGAATTCAATTTCGGGCATAAGCCCAAGTCCAAAATCACAAAACGAACCTATTGGAGCAATTGAAACACCATTCTAGGGTTGTTTTCACAAAAGTCAAACGTTGGTCAACATTTCCAACTTAAGCTTCTAAAATAAGAATCACTCATCCAAATCAATCCCAAAACATCCGAAAATCAAATCCGACCATACGTGAAAGTCATAATACACAATATGAAGCCACTTAAGATCTCGAACCACTGAACGGAATGCTAAAGCTCAAAACAACTGGTCGGGTCATTACACGAGCTCGTACGACCCGATCTATAAAATCGTGTACATACACTGCCGAGGTCGTACGACCCGATCCATGGATGCACCACAAATATACTGCTAAGGCATTTGGCCCGATCCCTAGGAAGAGAAGAAACTTATCGAATTACGGGCCACGTATTTGCAATACAAGAATAGGAACATATAGCAAACATAACTTTTACCAACAATCAAATATCCCCCCAATCAACTCAAAGTAATGAGTTTCGACCTAACATGATCTCTAATCAGATTTCATTTATATATTTTAGGTAATTAAACTAATAAGTTGAATTCAGATAATACAAATATTGCATGATAAAGTCTTAAGTCTACCCGGACATAAGCATGATTCTAGCTACATATAGACTCTCGTCACCTCGTGCGTAAGTAACTCCCATAATAAGTATCATGTAAGAAATACAATACCTATGGGGTAGTTTCCGCCTCACAAGGTTAGATAGGAGACTTACCTCGCTCCACATTCCGATAACCGGCTCCAATGCCTCTATAATTCCTCAACCAACAGCAAATGATCCGAACTATTCAAACAACATGCAAACCAATCAAAATATACTCCAATATTCATAATTTAACAATTTATAACCATTCCCAACTCTGCTCGAAAATTCTACAAAGTCAACCCCCAGGCCCACGTGCCCGGATTCCAAAAACTTTCAAAGATAAACATTATCCATAACACCAGGAACTCAAATACATGATTTATTTCCAATTCCATCAAATTTCATGGTCAAAATCCAAAAATACAAATTCTAAGTTTTCTTCCCAATCCCACAATTTTGACCAATTTTCATGTTAAAAATCCATATATGTTCATGAGGTGGATAAGCAATTACCCCCTAAGAGGTGGATGAAATAGCTCTCCAAAATCGCCCCAAAATCGGCTACAAGAGAGAAAAATGAGATGAAATGAGCAAATCTCGATTTTTGCACACTTGTATTCTGCCTAGCTATTCCTCTTTGCGATCGCGAAAAATCCCTCGCGATCGTGAAGGCCAACCCAACCTCGCCCAAAAATCTCATTACGCGTACGTGAGGACAGTCCTGCGATCGCGAAGCCCGTCCTGCCAAACCATCACGAATGTGAGCCACGTTCCGCGAACGCGTAGACCAAACCTGCCAGCCCTCAGCAATTTCTTCCGCGATCGTGAAAAGCTCCACGCGACCGCAAAGAGCTACCCTCAAAAACCATGCCATAGCGCTAACACTTCGCATTCGCGACCCTTGCCACACGAAGGCGATGAACCATCAGACCAAACACCGCGATCGCGAGCCACCATACACGATCGCAAAGAACAAATTCATCCAGACAAACAACACTATGCGATCGTGAGCCTCTCTTCGCGATCGTGATAAACACCCTTGACACCAGAAACCAACAATCATAAAACAAAAGAAAATGGACTGCTACCATCCCGGAACACACCCGACGGCCCCGGGACCCCGTCCAATATTAGCAATGCAAGGACCCGTGAAAATTCATGTAAGACCCGGGGTTTCGTGACACCGGAGTAGACTTATGACGCGGTTTAGACTTTTTGGGTTGAACAATGCATTGGGAAGTTGAAGAAAATTTTTGGAAGTGCAGGGCGTTTCTGCGGTCCACTCTGCGGTCGCATAATTGATCTGCGGACCTCAGATCTACTGCAGACTGAAGCTGAAATCTGGGCAAGTTTTAGGACCATTATGCGGTACATTATGCAACCGCATAATCATTTTGCGGCCCACATACCCATTGCAGATCCCAACACAAAAGAAATTCCGGAAGGAAGTTCTGCGACACATTATGCGACCGCATAATAGGTCTTCGGAACCAGATCGGTCGTAGAGTGAGCCAGAAGTGCCCAGTTCCGGAGGACCATTTTGCGGTCTATTTTGCGGACCGCAGAAGCGTTATGCCGTCGCATATGCGACCACAGATCTGTGTTGGGGCTTCATTTTGCTAATTTTTTTTACCCGACCCGTTTTTGATTAAAAGCCCTTGGGGCTCGTTTGAAGGCAAAAAATTAACATTTTAGAGTGAGGAGAGAACTATTCTAGAGAGAGGAAAGGGAGTGTTAAGGATTTCATTACTCTACCTTGATCGAACCTTGGGATTTCATCAAAAGTAACTTGCTAGGGCTTCAAAGAGGTAAGAATTTCTTTTCCCAATTCTTCAATTTCTGGTTTGGGGTTGATTATGGGTGGTGAGGGTAGACTTATCACATGCATGAGATAATAGGGATTGTGGGAAAGTTGTTGAACAATCTTGGGCGGCTTTATTGTTGAATTGGTTGAGGGAAAGGTTGGGTCATAGTTGTAACAGCCTTTGCATACGAATTTCTCTAATCATGCTTGTAATTCTCTCCTCCTCTATAGATTGGCATCGTTAGGAGTGTTGGGACGTTATTGTTGCATTATGAAAAGCTATTTCGAGGTATGAAGGCTAAACTCTTCTTCTAGTATCGAAATTCCCGAATCCTTGTAAAGCTCTATCCTGTATAGTCGAACTTGAAACGCTATTGATTGGGGGGGGGGGG